>JASANB010003044.1:0-115125 GCA_030248155.1 Sabatieria punctata | reverse complement strand
TCGGAACAAATCCTGTAAAACGTGCCCACCCAAATTGTAAATCTTTAACAAATATGACCAAATGCGGTATTAAACAACTGCTTTTGACCTCCATATCATTGTTTTACACACTAACACACCAGCACATCCACAACCAGTCACTGCATGCTACCTCAGATTACGCGCTCTCGTCATATTGCCTTACTTCATCGATTATCGGCCGATTTTCGCCGGAAACACACTTAGAAAACTTGCTATGAATAAAAGTCATAGGCATAGACGTAGATTCGTGCCCAAGGCCAGATCGGTAGACCATTATCCTAGCTACAGACAAAGCAAGTTAGAAAGATTGGGATCGAAACCCCAGGACGGTGGCCCTTTTTAAACGAAAATCATCACTATGAAAAAAATAGAAAACAGAAGTCTTTCCATATGAGTAGGCCTACCTTAGATGTATATTTTGGGGCATTTAATTTCAGAGATCATTGAACGATAAATCGAAAAAAAATAAAAAAGAATGAAAATGCGCTATTTCGACAACTCCTTACTAAAACAATCGTAGCATTTGAGTCCTCCAACAGATATGTCTGCCCAAGAGCATATGGGTAGATATGACAATTTGCTATCGATTAAGCATAAGCATGACAATCTTCGTCCTATCCTCAGGACGGTGGCCCTCTTTAAACAAAAAATTGCCAAAAATGAGCTACACTTGAAACACTAATCGGCGCAAACAGTGATCACCCTACCAAAAGAGGCGACGGAACAAACGGGCGTGAAGAACTTTTCAACTCGGACTGAGGAACAACGAAAATCAAAGCCGTGTCTGCTACCAAACAGAAAATTCAAGGCGATTACGCGGGAATACAAATGTAAATTCGCACAGTCTCCAGTTTCCGTAAAAATGTCCAAAACTTGGACATTACTGTGCATCTCCTCATGGACAGGTCTTTGTAGCCGGCTAACAGCCCAGCCCTTCCTCTGGTCCGTTCGTTCAGTATTGCATAATCGTGTCGGATAAACTTACTACTACTAAAGATTATGCAAATTGGACAGCAGCTTTTTCACGTGTTTGTTTCGTTGTCATTGACTAACTGATTGTGTTTACGACTAACAAGCTCACGATGGGACAGAACGCATCATCACGGCCTTCGAGCGGCGGACAACAGCAGTCGACACCGCGATCGAGACGACCGATGCCTCCGGCAATGACCAGATACAAGAACCAGGTAGCACCTACCACCGTTTTAGCACGCTTGCCACCTGGTGCCGGTACCAAACATACAGATTGACCGAAGCATTTTGTTGCAGGCGGCTCGCAGACGCACGTCAGGGCCTCCAGCCAAGTTGCCGCCAGTGACGCCTCGAGTGGAATGCGACCTGCGCTTACTGAAATTTAACCGAATCAGAGACTGGCTGTTGATGGAGGAAGAATTTCTGAAGAGAACTGACAAGACCAAAAAAGCACACGAAGAAAGAATGCAGGTACGGCTGAGCTACTGCTCGCAGCAACGCACTTGCTCCTGTTTAGCTGGAGACAAAGGCCGTGGACAACATTCGTGGCAGTCCTATGGGCGTGTCCAATGTAGACGAAATTCCAGATGACGATCACTGCATTGTTACGATGGTTGGAGGAAAACGCCAGTGGTGAGCGAGTACATACTAACACTAAGTGCATTCTGACCGAAAAACCAGTGAAGACTTTTTGTTTCAGGTACATCCCGATTATGTCGTTGGTTGATAAAGAGTCGTTGTGTGTCAATTCGACGGCGCTGGTCAGACTGCACGGGTCGTCCAGTGGTCCGCGAATGACTCCCTCAGCTGTAGTTGGACTTCTGCCCGAGAATTTGGATTCAAAGACATCCTCACTGAAGCTTGAAAAGGCTCCCACTGTAGGTTGGTTTTGCAGACTTGCACCTCTGACTACTAGAATAAGGTCTACAGGAGACGTATGCAGACGTGGGCGGCTTAGAACAACAGATCCAGGAACTGAAAGAGTCTGTAGAATTGCCGTTAGTAAACCCTGAAATTTACGAAGACATGGGAATTCAGCCACCGAAAGGAGTCATATTGTATGGCCCGCCGGGGACTGGAAAAACTCTCTTAGCTAAGGTACTGTACGCATACACACTGTTAGAATCACTAACTCGGTGGGTCAGTCAGTGAGCGCAAGCGTGTGCAGCATTGTGTTGTGGAGTTGCAGTTGCAGGCGGTGGCCAACGCAACTTCAGCCACATTCATACGAGCGGTAGGCTCTCAACTGATTCTGAAGACGAGTGGCGACGGTCCACGCATGGTGCGCAATCTGTTCAAAATGGCCCGCGAAGAAGCACCAGCTATCATTTTTCTGGACGAAATCGATGCAATTGGCACCAAACGGTACGACTCGACGTGTAGCGGAGAGCGGGAGGTGCAGAGAACACTGCTCGAACTGCTCAATCAACTCGACGGCTTCGACATTTGTCAGGACGTCAAGGTTGCTGCCGCACCGTTGTGGCAAAAAGTATGAGTGAAGAATATTTCAGATAGTCATGGCTACCAATCGTATAGAGACCCTCGACCCGGCACTCATCCGGCCGGGCCGAATCGACCGCAAAATCGAGATCCCACTTCCAGACGAGAAAAATAAACGCAAAATATTCGAACTGCATACCGCCAAAATGACTCTAGCACCAGACGTCAAATACGACCAGATATTTTTCAAGGAAGACTTACTTTCAGGGGCAGATGTGAAGGTGAGTGCCAATCTGACTACATAGGCGTTCTGTGCACCACTCCTTTTAAGGCTATTTGTACCGAAGCAGGAATGTTGGCGCTGCGCGATCGCCGTAAGATGGCTTGCTTAGACGACTTCAAGAAAGGACTCGACAGAATTATTCAACGAAAGCGAAGCCAGTACGAAGTTATGTTCACCTGATACTGTCCGTCCCCTACTAACTCGTCAGCTACGCTACTGAGCATAAACTTTCCCTTCATCTGCTTTTTTCACCACTAGCACGTTTCGACAGAAACCATCTCGATGCACGCACGCCAGCAATAAAACACACTGGTAGTTTGTACGCTTAAACTACTCATATCGTGCGAATCTGCCAGTGAATAGCATAGATAAAAGGAAATCGGATGCACCGAAAAGTTTTCGCAATACGCACGTGTACTACGTACTGTACGTTGTTGGCCGGGTTTACTATTCAAATAAAGTAGTAGTAAGTATTTTCCGAAAAATCGAGGGAAACACGTATGTAAATACATGTAAATAAATAGTTTCACAGTTGGGAGTAGTACACTGTTTTAGCTTGAATTAGATTAGAGTAACCTCATCGGTTTCTAGACGCAATTTGCTGTCTCCAAAGGTTGATTTGATCCTGTATAGCACGATCTTGAAGTCGACATCGCAAAGAGACTTTGTTAAGCAGACCGTCATCTCCTGCTTTGTTCGCTACCTCAGCAGCAGCGTACAGATCACTGAGAATAGAACTAATGTACAATATGTACAAACATTACAATTACAGCACACAGCCTACATGGTACTGACACCGCCGTTACGGCATCACTACGTTCGGCCATGGTACCAGTACCACCTGACTTGTCAATCTGCCATATGGTTCAGTGGAAACCTCCGGTAGGACAAAGAGAATTACGCAGAACAGGAGTACCTTTGAGCAATAAGTGAGGTGACCTGATCCTCAGCATGAGACAGTTTGGAATGATATTTCTTCGCTTCAGTCAAATTGTTGTACTTGCAGCAAACTTGCACAAAAGGCTGCAAAACATACACGTAGTTTTATGAGTCCTTGTCATAAAAAGTGAGGCAGGCTGCCTTATGGGGGTGGCCGATGGAATTTTATACTCCCTTTTTTATTGGCTCATTTTAATTGCCCTATCATAAAACTTTAACAGCCGGAAGGGTTTCACTCTGGCTTGGAGAAGGTACCGATACAGATTCAGCAGATTTACCTGTGCCAGATACAGCAGATTTGCCTCCTCCACACACTCATTCAACTGCAGTCAAGACCCGCAATAGACCTGTCCTTCAAATGCAAGAAGTGCCCATGTGGCAATGAGCTCCAGAGCTGATATTTTCAGAAACCTACTTGCAAACCCACTGATTCAGCTTTGTTTGTGAACTGTGCAACCTTCTACAGAGAGTAATTGATCCACATTTGAATGTCATGCCTAAAATCGTGGGAAGAAGGGTCATCTTTAAGTTGCAGCTCCCAATCAAAGCTGAATCGGTGGGTTTGCAAGTAGGTTTTGTTACATCTTTATCTTTATGAGTTCAACTTATGCTGAAAATACATACACCATTGCTCTGGAGCTCGCTGCCACAAAGACATGTCTATTTTGCGTCCCCCCAACTTTAATAAATCACTGACAAATATGATAGTTTTCATCGTATCCAGTCGTGCTGCTGTGCGTCTGAAAGAGCGGAAAAATCTGTGTAAGCGTACACAATTTGAACGTGCTAACATGAAAGCTGCGAATTTTACAGCACTAAAAGAGCTCGGAGGAAGCAAATCTGCTGCATGCAGCCTTCTTCAACATTACTCCGGCTTGGGAGGGCCTAGAGCGAAACCGTTCCGGCTGTTGAAGTTTCATAACTAGTAAAAATGGGGGTAAAAAATTCCATCGGCCACCGCCTGCACGACTCCTATGTTCTCATTGTACATACAGTAAATGTATTGCGAGGTCACAACCGCTGGAATGACCAAATCCTCTCCGCGGCTCTTTAACTAACCATGAGAAGAGAACCCTATCCACCTGTTTGGCCTGGATGTGGTGTTATATAAGTTTAAGCAGCTCATGGCAAAGTCTAGTAAGCACACCAACTTAGGCCCGCCTACCTGTGAGCCCTCCCCTTTGCCGGTCGATACCAAAATACTCGGGTTGGAGCCTCTACTGTACCTCCCGGAAAAAACTCAACGGCGACCTTTCTACGCAAATGTCCAAAATTAAGCGAATTAAATTGGAAAAATATCGATTAGCACTCCCAAAGTGAAACAGCATACCAAGTACCCAATCGGAGGTCTGGATTTGGATTTCGAGAACTCGAATAGCTCAGCCCACTTGCCTTCTGAAGCCAAGCTTTCGATTTTCCACCACCAAAATCTACAAATCATTAATTACTCATAGGATAGTTAGCATTTGAAAAACACAGAGTTCCGAAAAATAAGGTAATTGTTGAACAGTTGAAACCCATAGTACTGTACATAGTGATGAGCTCAAATTTCAAATGCAGGCTGTTTGACAACCTCAAAAAGAGCAAGTCAAACCGATCGAATCAATTTCTATTTTCGGAACTCTACAGATAACGTACTGCTTGTCACTGAGTTTAAACTCTTTGCGCAGTGCTTCGGCTTTCATATTTTCGCCTAGGGAGATCAGCTTTATAATGGTGTCTCTGAAAATCAAAATGCCCCAGCTCACAGAAAGGCGCGTCATCTGAAACCTGAGAGGCAAGTCGCAAAACGGCTGTCCCAACGTGCGTTCGAAGTCGTCCTGGTGCTTCAGTAATCTGACGTAATCGTTTAGCGGCGCCACCAACTGTTCTTCCTTAGCCTTTTTCAACAGATCTTCAGCTTTCTGAACGCAGTCCAGCTTCTTTGGAACGTCAAACGCCTATTAAATGGAAGATACACAGACTACTAAACTCGTATAGAAGACACTGCACAACCCTAGATGCATGCACTTCTTATTGATAGAGAAGACCGGTTGAACACAATTTGAAAAGTGATAGTGTTGAAGTTCATACATTACATACAGCTTCATAGAGTCTGATTGTCTATTCGGTTTTGTTAGTGCCGTACGTCTCCAAACAAATGAACTTTTTGAATGAAAATTCAAGCTAATTCTTACGGTCTGAAATTTGACAAGACACTGGCACCAACTGGTTTAAAGGCGGATTTATACTTCGCCAAGCTCATGACGCAGGCTCTTTTTAAATTCAATTCGGACTTTGGTGGACTAGTAAAGTTAATGCCTCCCAGTCTGCCCAAGTCTACTAAACGGTAGCGATTTAGAAAGTGCCAGAGCCAGCGGCTGAAGTATGCGCAAATCTGTTACCGACCAACCAAGCGAGACTGGCTTTAGAGGCAACGGAGAACGCACCCCGGTGAGCGTGGAGGCCTGTTGTAGCCAGCAGATGGCGTTGCCCACAAAGTCGTCCTCCTGATCGCAGAGAGCTTTCAGTTTGTCTAAGGACTCCTCGCGACAGTACTGCTTGTACAAAGCGAACGCCATCGGAAACTTTCTCAGAATCATGGGCAGTTGAGACTTGTCCTTCTTCTGTTGCAGGTGAAGGATTATTTGGTAAACTGAAAATCATCTCAATGTTTTAGCTAATCAACCGTAAAAGCTAATATGTTGTTGTCCGAAAAACTAAGTGCAGTAGTATAGTTTTCAAATCTTTTTCGTTTACAACTTCTGACAGTCCGTCGGCAATAAGGTACATTTGTTGAAAAAATAAATATTCTTAAAAGAAAATATGACTTTTTAGTTGCTTACTAATCAAAGACGTGACTCATTCCGATCAGAAAGACGGAGCAAAATTCATACAGAATGTACAGTATGTACAGCGGCGACTGATGAACTTTCAAGAGGCTACAGGACAAAATGTTTGGTAGAAATAAAAAGAAATTGTGGTGTTAGCTCCACACTCCACTGTCATTTCCATTCAGACAAACAGGAACTGTAGTACTTGAGTCAGGATTTCCATTTTTGGTCGCTATCTCCAAGGCCTTAGCTTCGTAGTCGAGTTGCATCAGTATCTTAATTTGATTTTCCAAATGCGGCTCGTGTTCGACTAACTGAAAAGGACACCAGTCAGATTAAACATTTACAGTACATACTGTAAGTACTGGAAGATTTGTATATATTCCGGCCTTCTAAAACTGCATTCCTACTCGTGTAGAAAAAGATCGCCAGGCGACTTTTCTGTAGAAAACTGTCGCTCCGTGTAGATAAAAATTTTCTGCTTGACAGATATTCTTTGCGAGCTTCTTCCAAATTCTCCGCCGGTTGAGCGTTCTCCTGCATTTTTATAGTCGTTTCGCACTAACACAATATCGCTTACATTGTACACATTCCTGCCTTTGAAAATTCAACATATAAAAGGCCGGCGACAAAAAATAGATCAATTTTTTAACTATATTTTTGTCTCCGGCGGAAAGATTTCTTGCGCGGCGTTTGAGCACGTTTCATATTTTAAACGATTTTGTCTACAGAAAGGTCGCCAGGCGATCTTTTTCTACAAAAGTGTGAATGCACCTTAACTGTTCAATCATTGCTTGTTCGTGTTTGCTTCGTAGACGAGCGCTTCTTGATTCATCTGACTCCCGAGACGTCTTTTCTTGTTATGTTGTGTATGATGCCCAGACGCAAACTTGTTTCGCTCGCTCCTTCATCTACCCGTTCTACTCATAGGAAGACCAAGCCACAGACTACCTACTTCTCCCATTTCTCCTTCCACTTCTACATCACCTACTCACACATTCCCGACGCGTATCCCGAGCCTCCAATCCACTCAACCCTCCAGTCGCTGCCTCATCACTTCCAATCAATTTTCAATCACTGCTCCTTCCTCATCTCTCACACACAACAGCCGACCTTCAGTTTTTCCGGCACACAACACCCAACAACAGCAAACCCTACTTTAACTTCGCCAACAACAAAGCCGACATCAAGAGGCTGCTGCTGATCGTTATGAGCGACTCATAGCCACTTAGCAAGATCGTCCTCCTCCTGCTCAACCTCACCTCAGTGTCACTCTTCCACGTCCCACTGTCTAACGTTTCAACCAGTCTGCCAACGACATCATCTGTTTACATCCTGGCGAATTGACACCGTGGATGGCTAACCTCACTACATACAGTATACATGTATGTAGATAAAAAAAATGTCCCATCGCTTTTTCGGCCTTCACTCAAACGTTTCGTTCTCAGTCACTTCTTTACCGATTTGGCTCAAATTTTCAGCAAAAATTAACAACATGGTTGAATTTATTTGTCGAACTTCCTGCTACAATCTGTGTTGATTAACAACAGATTCAGTGCTTTGATTCTAGAAGGTGCGGATTTCTTAACTATGGGATTTTCACTCATGTTTTTGAAATTCCCCAATTTTAGTGCCCTTTGAGCTAGAGAGCTGCCTGCTTAGTATGTTATGCCCAATGGCAACACCAATCATTCCTGCAAGTTTCAGGCCTGTACTCCTTTCCTTGTATTACTGAAAAAAATATATTTGGTTGGACCACCCTCATTCCTAGTTTTCGGGTCATAAAACCAGTATGAGTCGGAATTTTGGCACTAAACTTGCAGAATATTTAGCCAACCATGTTGTTAATTTTCGCTGAATACTTGAGCCAAATCGGTAAAGAAGTGACTGAGAACGAAATGTTTGAGTGAAGGCCGAAAAAGCGATGGGACATTTTTTTATCTATACTGTATGTGGCGGTCAACACATTACTCGTCTCCACAGATACATCGGCCCAGTTCGACACTCGTCCCAGGGGAGTGATGAAAGATTTGTATATGTTCCGGTCTTCTAACTGTTCAGTCATTCTACTGTATGTTCGTGTTTGCTTAGTAAACGTGCGCTTCTTGATTCACTACATACAGGAGGTACGCAGCCCAGGCAGCACGTGTAATTTAATTTCCCTGTCCTTATCGAAAATAAAAATTGTGCCATCTCAAGCGATATATTATAATGTACCAGTAGCAGTACCGTACATATACGTACCGAGGGCTGTGGGGGTGGTACACCCTTTCCGGCCGAGTTAGGAAAAGAATTGCTCGAAAATAAGTGCACTGCATACCAGTTTAGCCAGTTCAGTGAGTCCTTTAGCAGCAGCCTGGTTAGCAACGTCAGCATAGGGTATTCCAGGAAACTTCGATAATTTGGCACGGATCGCATCTGACATCGCTTGTGCCGAAGTTACTTTGCCTGACCTGCGCGAACGAGCCTCCTCTAAAATCTGAAAGGTGACCTCAGCTTTACTGCACATTTTACATACAGTATCCGCTACGTTACTACGGTATTATGTTGTGCCAACGCTTACAGCGTAATCGCAACGTTTGCATTGTCACATTATTAGGCCTAGTGTGGCCATTCACTCAGCACGTCGTAATGTGGGGTAAACAACAGTCTAGCGCGTTAACAAATGTAGTGAGTGAAGGGTCAGCGCAGCCTCCCTGACTGACCTGGCATCGGGCGGCGCGGCAGGCCGTAGTCCGGCCTCCAACTATGCTTATTGGCTGTGCTACCACAACAATTCTAGATGCGTTAAAAAATGCCCACCCCTTTTTCTAACTTTACTCAAATGATGCGCTCGCGGTCATTTCTCCATCGATTTTGTTCAAATTTTCAGGATTAATTAACAATATGACTGGATAGAAGTTTGGCGCTCAAATTCTGACTCGATCAGGTTTCATGAGCCGAAAACTTAGAATCAGGGGTAGTTCACGGAAACACCAAATTTTAAGTTAATTCAAAGAGTATGGGCCCGAAACTTGCAGAATGGTTGGTATTGCCAATGGGCATAACATACCGACTGGGAACCCCTACAGCTCAAAGGGCGCTAAAATTGAGAATTTCAAAAGCATGACAAAATGTGACTTTTCTTCGTAAAACCAGTGAAATGATGATTCTGAAGATTTTCGATTTTCCAAAAACACGTTTCCATTATGTGTAACAGAGTTCAAATATCAGGTTCATTCATTTGTCAAACTTCCTGCTACAATCTGCCTTGAATAACATCTTATTCAGTGCTTTCATTGTACAGTGAGGATTTCTTAACTATGGGATTTCCAACCAAATTTTTGAAATTCTCCAATTTTAGCGCTCTTTAAGCTATAGGTGTCCCCAGTCATGCCCAATGGCAATACCAATCATTTCTGCAAGTTTCAGACCGATACTTTTTGAATAAACGAATAGTATTTCCGCGGACCACACTAATTCTTAGTTTTCGGCTCATAAAGCCTGAGCCAGTCCGAATTTTGGGGCCAAACTTGCACAGTATCTATCCAGTCATATTCTTAATTAATCCTGAAAATTTGAACCATACATGTAACAGGTCATCCGCCGATGGGGGAGGGGGGTTGGGGGGGGGGGTATGAGCCAAAATTTTGGGGGAGGGGGGTGGGCCATAAAAAACGCTCAAAAATCGAAAAAATCGCAATTTTTCGGCTAAAAATTGCCAAAAATCGCTAATTTGGGCTGAAATACAGCTGAAAAGTGCTCTTTTGCAGGCGATTTTGGCAATTTTTGTGTGTTAAATTGTAAAAAATTGCAAAAATTTGCACGAAAATTTACTTGCCAGAAAAATCGGAGGGGGGGTCGGTGAAATCGTCTCGGGGGGGGGGGGGGGGGGGCCCCACCCCCGGGGGGGGGGGGTCCCGGGGGTATTTCGGGTGGGGGGGCAGACCCCCCAGACCCCCCTGTTACATGTATGATTTGAACCAAATCGATGAAGAAATGACCGACAACGAATCGTGTGAGTAAAGTTCGAAAAAGGGGAACACATTTTTCATTGGCCCATACGATGTACTGTACTTCGCAAATACAATGACCACAATGCAAAGGTCCACAAATTTGCATTTCTGCATTTCCAACATAGTACATTTTGTTTGTTTGTTTGTTTGCATTTCTGTTCACTAACACCTAGAAGTTCGTGTGTCTATCATGGGAACGAGTAGTTCGAAGGCCGAAAAACCAGCGGAATCGAAACGGAAATCAAAGAAACCACCAGAGGGAACGGACAGAAAAAGCACACGATCGCAACAGTCCAAATCCAAGAAACGACGAGGAAAGAAACAGAGCTCAAGATCACGTAAAGGAAAGGACAAGTCAGAATCAGGTTTGATCAGTGAAATGGACGACGGCCTTATCCCGGAGCCGACAGAACGGTCGGAAACGACGGAGACAGACTTGAGTTTCAGTACCGAAGGTCCCCAAGACACAAAAAGCAATCGTTTGGTCACCGAAAGGAAAGGCTATTTGGTATCGGAAAGAAGCGACAATAACTTGGTAACAGAAAGGAAAGACAAAAACTTGGTAACAGAAAGAAGCAAGAAAGATCAAGATGACAACGTTCTCAGTATCAGTTCCAGGTCATTTCGGACTCAGAAACCATCGAAGAGCAGGAAGGAGGCACCGACGAAAACGGCGAGAGAAGGATCAAAAAGGCAATCAGCGACCAAAACGGCTAGAGAAGGAGCCAGAAAGCATTCAGAGACGAAAACGGCCAGAGAAAGACCAAGCAAGCATTTAGAGACGAAAACGGCTAGAGAAAGACCGAGCAAGCATTCAGAGACGAAAACGGGCAGAGAAAGGTCGAAACAGTCAGCGACCAAAACGGCTAGAGAAGGGTCAAGACATTCAGCGACGAAAACCGCTCGAGGCCATGCAGCCAGGCCAGCGTCTGTGCAAACCGAATCAGTCTACTTTCAAACTTACGGCGGTGGTAGCGGTGTGGCCCAGCCCAGTCCAGTATCGAAAACAACTATCGAAAACATCAAAGCCGGTCAGCATAAGGCTCACCAGCAGAGCAGACCGAGAAAATCTGAGGCGCCCAGGTCGGAATTCATGCCGGCAGTTCGTGCTGTGCCCAGAGGTGAGCGGTCGACGTCAAAAGCACATGGTGAGAGCAAATCGAAACGAGCGCATCACGGCCGATCCGAGTCGCGCAAAACCGCTACAACAACAGGCCGTGAGAAGGAAACCAAAGGGAAGAGAGGGCAAAAGAGTATTGAACTGGTGCCGCCGGAGATTGAAGTGAAAGCTAAAGGAGACCAAGTAATGCACAAATGCAAGAACAATTCACAGGACAAAGTGGCCATCAGAATCAAGTACGTAGGGGAGTCTGGCTGACCCAAAAGTATAAGCGGCTTGTTTTAGATGCAGCGACGACAAACTGTTCAAGATATCTCCAACCACCAGCGTCATCCCGCCGGACTCCAGTGTGCCGATAACCATTAAAAGATCGGCAGGAAACAAAAAGAGAGAGACACTGACGATTGAGTACTTGCCGCTAAGTGAGGCTGACCACAAACAGAACCCGAAGACTTTGTTCGACACACGATCTCCCAAAAAATTAACTTTCCCCTTACTTGTGCGTTGAATCTTCGCTATGTATAATTTACTGGTGCAATAAAACACTCTCTGGAAGAACATGCACTGCCTAGGGCAAAACGTTTCATTGGAAGGTTATACAAGATTGGAAAGACAGTAGGGATGCGCATACATGTACTAGGGTGATTTGGGGGGTTACCCCCCCCCCCTGCTGGAAAGGCCAAACCCCACTCACCCACCCCCCACCCGAGACAGGTTAAGGGACCCCTCCCCTCGACCAAAAATACAAGTACTAGTAGTGGCTCCAGTATTAACAAACTGGGTCAGAAATCACTAATTTTTAGCCTAAAATTCACTTGAAAAGCCTTTGGAAACGCAATTTGGCGTTTCCACTGCTGATGTTTAAGAAAAATCGGTGTTTTTGGAAGCTCTTTTTGTCATTTTTTGCTTGTTTTTAGCTTTTAAACGCTATTTGGCAGCTTAAAATAGCGTCCTTACTGAAAAAAACGTGCTAAAAACGCATTTCTAGGCGTTTTGGAGCTTTTCGAAATTTGGGACCCCCCACCTGGGCGAAACCCCCCCTCGACCCCCCCACCTGAGGAAAACCCCCTACCCCACTACCCCCAGGTCGGCCCGGAGCTGTTACATGTATGGGGATGCGGTACCTACTTTCAGCCATACGTACAGTACATTGTACATGTACCAGTCTCCCACTCACCGACTATGGCCCTACCCTCTGAATTAGACCCCGCGACCATTTTAGGACGCAAATTTTTGGGCCATTCTCTGCAATTTTTTACCATTTCGACACGAAAATGGATAAAACTGATAGTAAAACAGCGATTTTTAGCTGCATTTCAAAAGGACAGAGCGTTTTTCAAGCGATAGTTGGCTGGAAATTACGAGTTCTAGCGGTTTTAAATACTCAATCCGTTTCCCTCGAATTTGGCTCAGAACCCCAATCCGTCCCCTTCGACGGATGATCTGTTACAATCATGGTTTTAGATCTTCTTGGATGGATGGATGGATTGTCTCGGCGGGGCCGTACCCCTTGCGTTAGACCGCCTATGGGACCATCACGCACACCCACATCCTTCCATTCCTTAGCTGCCTTCACTACTAGTCGGCACATGCTCGGTGTCAGTCTGGTCGGGTCTCAGTGGTAGCTGTCCCCGTTCCATCTGTCCCAAGACATGTGTGGTTGCTATTGTAGCTTTTAGGTGCAACAGTAGATCCAGTCGGTTCCCATTTATCCTACTAGCCATCACCGGCTTTCGGTGGCCTGGGTTGGGCTTTATGCCGACGACCAACTCTTTGCGAGAAGAACTTGTCACGCCGAGTGGATGAAGGTGCACGCGCACAGCGACTTTGCGGCTTAAACCACTACACCAAACTGTGCCGGATAGCTCTTCTTAATCCGTACATCGAACGATGTACATAATACACGAACGTACGCAGTCGTTAAACAACACTTGCACGTTTGTTTTGTCTGTTCTACATGCTACATACGTACATATGCGCAGTTGATATATTGTTGGTTTCCTCTGCGGTCTCGGTAGTAGCTGTTGCTTTCTGTGGCAGCCGATCAACAACAACTTTTACCTCCAACCAACAATTAATTAAATACAGGAGAATAATTGACACGACCGCTCGCCGGACAGTCGGACGGAGAGAGTGATGAAAGTTCTAGAGAACAAAGGGCGAGCGGGCTGCTAATCACACAGCGCTACAAATACAGTGTTTGGCGCGTACACGGTTACGGTAGGCGTTCCCGGTTGTACATACAACAAGTGGTGTGTATTTTCTAACTAACGCAACTACACACGCAACGCCAAACATATCAACCACCTTCTTTCTTCTTGAGGCGGAAGCGTCGGTTAGTAGTAGTGCCAGTCCCCTAGACGGCCTGGCGGTTGACGATTCCGCTGAGGGTGGTGTCGTCGTTGTGGTGGTGGCTCCACTGGTTCTGGCGCAGTGGCCTCTGCTTCATAGACAGTTGGTCCCGGCCGGTCAACAACGCGTTGCAGGTTGCGACCGTTCCACTTCTGCTTGTCAGACAGCAAGTAGTTGAATTTGCCGAGCACCTTTACAACAGTCAGTACTTTGTTGCTCCAGGGACTCGGTTCTTTGGGCGTGTGAGGCCGTTTGGTGCGCACCTTCTGCCCAACAGTGAACGTTGGTCCTGAGCTGCTAGTAGCACGTTGGTTTGACTGTTGTTGTCTCTGCCGCGACTGCATGTCCTCCCCTCCTTCCTCTTTTTGAGCTGTTTTGCGGGGTTGTCGGTAGACTTCCCAGCCCAAACGAGGTCGGCGTCCAAAGAACTTCTGCGCAGGGCTGAGCTTAGGAAAGCTGTGTAGCAGTGGCAGCAATCCTGCTTTCTTCCATGTCCCGGTATCCCTAGCTGGTAGCGTAGGGGTAGAGACGTCAGAGATGTCTGCTGGTGGCGCGCTGCTAGCGGCGACACCGTCGTTGGCATCCTCTGGTGAGCTGGACTGAGTGACTGCGCAAACAGTGCTGCTCCTTGACTGGATAGTGATGTGCACTGGATCCAGAGCACGCATTGCATCCATGCCCAGTGTATTGTTGCAGGAGTCGCCAAACACATACACTGGCACGTTGGCAGTCCGTCCTTGGAAGGAAAGTTGAGCAGGAAATTGTCCCTCGATAGCCACTTCTGACTTATCGAAATTGAGGATGTGGTCGGCCGTCTGCAGTCTCGTCGCTCGAAAGTACTTATGGAACTCGGCCTGAGTGATACCAGTGACTTCCGAGCCGGTGTCGACCATCAGGCGCAGTGGTGCGGCAGGAGCATCGTCGGTAGAGGCGATGTAGACCTCACAATAAGGTGGTTGAGTGTGTATGGCATTCACACTCTTCCGGCCCTTTTTGTGATTGCTGCGCATCTGGTGAGTGAGCCGACACTGTTGTTTGGCGGCAGGGCACGAGGTGGAGCACGGGTTGCTCCTGCACACTTGCTGGAAGTGTCCCTGTTTGCCGCAGTTGTTGCAGGTTTGGCCTCTGGCGCGGCATCTGGAATCCTTGCTGTCCGCGTGTGATGGATCTCCACAATGCCGGCAGACTCTCTTGCTGGTTGTCTGACTGTTGGCTGAGGCACTGGGGCGTACCTGGTTAGGTCTGGGTCCTGTGTGCTGAGCAGAGCTAGGTCCCTTTCCCCAGCTGTACCTGTGCTGTGAGGCAGCGCTGATCTGCGATGGCCCGGGCGCCATGTTTGCAGCATCCTTTTTGGCGCTCTCATCTGCCAACGCGAGGGCAGTGAATTTGTCCAAATCCACTGCGTCGAGGGCGAGCAGTTTCTCCTGTGTAGCACGGCTGTGTAGGCCGCGCACCAGTTGTATAGCTAGCAGGTAGTCGATTAAGGTGCGTTCCTCGATGCGTCGTGTCCCCTGGTCGACAGGGAACGTGCACTGCTGGATCAAGGTCCTGAGTACGCGGATGTACTCAGTGACTGACTCGGTAGACCCTTGTGAGTGCTGCATAAAGTCGAACAGGGCCCGTACCGGGTTGACAGGCCTGTAGAAAGTCTCCCGGGCGGCTGCCAGGAACTCCTCGAAACTGGCATCTGGATCGGCGTTGAACACAGGGTGACTGGCGAATTGGGGAAGCGCGGCTGTCCCCAAAAACGAGAGAAGAAAGTCGTTCTTCTCGATGTCCGTCAATTTCGCGGTGTTGTCCCTGGTTGCGTCCAGTCCAGTGAGAAACGCATTGAATAGCCGCTCCCAGAGTGGCCATTTGAGAGGTGGATGGTCGTCGACTGTCTGCCAATAAGGTTGAGGTGCCGGGATGTGTGCCCGGCGGTTGGACATCGCGGCAGTGACGATTTGTAGCTGCTGGCACGTAGACAAGTGACAGCCACAATCCAGTAGCTGTCGTTGTGTTTTCGAAGAGAACCGGCTCTACCACACGTACAGCTGACGTGTGGAGACAGGTTTGCGCACTGTAGAACGAAGAGAACCGGCGCTGACACACGTACAGCCAATGTAGGAGTAGGCGGTACCGTGTGTAGGCAGGTTGACGCGATTTCGAAGAGGACCGGCGCTACCACACGTACAGCCGCGAATGTAGGAGTAGGCGGTACCGTGTGTAGGCAGGTCGGCGCAAATTCGAAGAGGACCGGCGCTGCAGCACGTACAACCAACGTAGCAGTCGGCAACGTCTGTAGGCAGGTCGTAGAAAAGGCGGTGGCTGTCCACCACCGGCCGGAACGTAGAAAGAAGAAGACACGTAGGAAAATACTCACTGACTGTGCCTCCTCCTGTAGGTTAGTGTAGGCGACACCAACCGATGATCTGTGCCAAGCTGGTTGTAGAAATCGTCCTCTTCGCTACCACCGGGCTGGTAGTAGCAGTAGAAAAGCTTCGTTGGTCGCTACCACCTGGTTGGCGGTAGTTGTAGAAACTCTTCTTTTTCGCTACCGCCGGGTTGGCAGTAGGCGTCGAAAATCTTCTTTTTTCTTTCTTCCGCGATCGTCGAATGCCACCGTTGGTCGCCAGTTGATATATTGTTGGTTTCCTCTGCGGTCTCGGTAGTAGCTGTTGCTTTCTGTGGCAGCCGATCAACAACAACTTTTACCTCCAACCAACAATTAATTAAATACAGGAGAATAAAGACACGACCGCTCGCCGGACAGTCAGACGGAGAGAGTGATGAAAGTTCTAGAGAACAAAGGGCGAGCGGGCTGCTAATCACACAGCGCTACAAATACAGTGTTTGGCGCGTACACGGTTACGGTAGGCGTTCCCGGTTGTACATACAACAAGTGGTGTGTATTTTCTAACTAACGCAACTACACACGCAACGCCAAACATATCATTTCCTCCCCCCAACCACCCCCCCCCCCCGCCCCCCCCCGCCCCCTCCCCCCGCCCACACCCACCCCCCCCCCCCCCCCCCCCCCCACCCCCCCCCCCCACCCCCCCCCCCCCCCCCCCCCACCCCCCCCCCCCCACCCCCCCCCACCCCAATTTTTAACCTTTTCCCCATTCCCAAACCCTCCTTTTTCCAATTTTCCCCCCCAATTTTGTTTGGTCCGGCTTACACGTACAGTAGCTGTTTCTCCGACATACATTTGTACGCAAACGTACTTTAAGGTAGATTCTCCTAGGCCAAACAGGGTGAGACTATTGTCCTGATCCAGCATTGCTACTGCGTCGTTGCCGCACCACAAAAACTGCTCTGGAAAACCAAAACGCAATGAAGCCCCGACCTCGTTGAGACACTCCTGAAACCAGTTTGCCCATCTTACTCCACACATTCGCACTTGGATGCAGCAAGAACAAACAATGACATGATCCAATCATAGCTACAAAACTGTAGCATTCAAGAAGCTGCGTTTTCTATAGATCCAGTTACAGTAAACAGAATACTAAACATATTTTAAACAAGCAAACGTTACGGTCATACATGGGTCGGACAAATCTGGAGGGGTTCGAGGTCGTCTCGGGGTCCACAAAAGGAAACCCGCTGAAAATTGCCTATTTCGCTTAAAAAAAGCGCAAAAATTTTCGGCTACAGGGGTATGGACTACTACCAGCAGAGGTGGTCAAAAACTTGTGGTGCATGCTTGCCAAACAGAACATTACAAGCCCGTAGTAATAAATAAATCAATAAACAAGAAAATGTATTAAAACTTTATTATTGGTACGCATGTGCATAAAGTACATCTCCCGTGATTGTACTGTAGTTTCTTAAGTACTGTAGGACATCAAAAAGACGAGCCCAACATGTAAGGTCTACATATTTCTGCCTAACCTTTCCGGAACATTAAAACTATCTAAAAACAAAAGGGAGCCGTAGTATGCAAATTTCTTATGCAGTATTGTCGTCTAAGATCAACTGGTCGTTCAGTTCACAAAGCGACCAGCCAAAGGTGCGTGCGTGTCGGTTTCTCCGTTTAACTGATCAGAAATGTCGCGCTTTCACTTCGATCACTTGACGCTTCCCTATAGAAATTACCCAAGCAACGCTGGTTTGGAACCACCATACTGCGGCAGCAGCGCTCCTCCTACTTACAATGTGAACGGCATCCCACCCTGCTTCCAAAATCAATACTACCAGCAAAACCCATTCGGTGTGCAAGCGATGCAAAGACCGCCTCTCATTCCGAGTAGCAGCATTCATGGTTTCGAAGTGGTTCCTGGTCCTCGTTTTCTGCAGCCGGCGCACGCAATGCCGCCACCGATTTTTGTTGAAAACTGGTCTCCACCGCCTTCGTTTCCGGTATCTGCTAGACAGTTGACGGCAGATCCAAGACACCGTCAAAGGATGGACAGACTGCAAGACCAGTCGCCGTACAGCTTTCAAAGTGAAGCGTGGCAGACACGCACTTGGTGGGACGATTCAAATTTGGAATCAGTGTCCAGCGATCGACACGACGATTCCGACCGGTCAGTGATAGTCTCAGACGAAACGTACACGCCAGTACAACGCAAATCCCGACACGACCGTTCGGAGCCGGAGCTTGAAGTGCAGCTGAATAAAGGGCATACGGTGAAGAAACGTAACGTGGTCGAGAAAAGCAGGACTGTCTCTAACGGTAGGCTGCGCTATGGTTGTTGTTGGGATAGTATTAAGTGAGCGTAGCTCCTTCAGGGCGTACTAACCCAAGAAAGCGACCGAAAATATGGGCACAGAATGATGCGCGACGCCTGATCGATGCTCGCATTTCTGTCATCAACAAAAGAAAACGTAATAACAACAGACTCAGTTATTGATAGTTAAGCTAAATGTTGTCGTTTCTTAACAAATTTAAATTGCTTATGCAAGATAAAGGATGTAAGATGCAATTGAAGCGTGCAAGCCGCTTACGAAGCAAGGTGTCTCTACAAAACAATGCGACCTGGTCGGAAACAAAACTTTGCATTGGCATAGAGTTCACGATTACCGATACATTTTGTTTTTGTACCGACACCATGTACGTACGGTGTCGTCTTGATCTAGCACTCAAGTGCTACCGTACCATCCATCATACATCGGCCGGAAAAATGGGTTGGGGGCAGTCAAAATCTGATAATTTGGGGGTGGACCTAGGATTTGCGCTGGTCGTGACGATTTTGATGGGTGCGTCCAGGACAAAAGTCGTCTTCGGGTAGGTGGGTGGGTGGGGTAGTTTTTTGGAGGGCACCACCCAAGTTGGGGGTGTAAACCCCCAGACTCGCTGGCCCATGCATGCATAATGTATGTCGAGAAATTGCTGACCGTTCAATTGCAAAGAAATTTTTGAAAGCAATTCAGCCCTTCAGAGCTGTTTCTGGTTAGCTGTAC
The DNA here is from genome assembly GCA_030248155.1 of Sabatieria punctata. Lineage (NCBI taxonomy): Eukaryota > Metazoa > Nematoda > Chromadorea > Araeolaimida > Comesomatidae > Sabatieria > Sabatieria punctata. The sequence continues at coordinate 95,802 of JASANB010003044.1, read as the reverse complement.
AGGTGGACCATTTATCTATCGCCGATTTCGTGTTGCTGTAACTTTTGTGTTCGTCAATGAATTTCGGTGAAATTTTAACACAACAATTCCTCAAAATTTTTACTCTGAAAACCTTAGCCAAATCTATCACTTCAGTCACTAGTTATGCACTTCCATGTGCTGAAAATTTAGAAGAGCATATTTAGTCGTTGAAGTAACAGACTTGGTTAAGATTTTGAGAGTAAAATTTCTGAGGATGTATGCATGTTGTGCTAAAATTTCAGCAAAATTGATTAACGAACACAAACAGCACAGAAGGACGAAACCCGGATAGATAAATGGGTCATCGTGCACTGAAAGTGACGGCGGACACTTGGAACAGCATAACTAGTGAATAGAGTGACAGACGTGGCAAAAATTTTGAGGCTGAAATCTCTGAGGCTGTGTGCATTTTGTCGACCGACGAGTACAAAAGTTACAGAAAGACAAAACCTTAGATAAATGGCCCACTCTGTATATCTGGTAAAGCAGGTAGTCAGAACGTACATTCATGCTCCAGGGAAGGATCTGTACCAATCCGTTTTCGCTTAGCAACGCCACCTTACAGTCGCGAGGTTCCCGCGCAGATGACACTGCGATTTGTACGTATTGTTTGACTTGCGTAGCAGGAACCACCTAAACAGACGGTCCACTACTCCCTTTGCTCATTATTTCACGTCGAAGCAGCATTACAACTTGCTGAGCGGCCTCGCCCTGCGTCAGCCGGTAGATATCAGCTCCAAGCACATAGAGCACTACAGTTTTTGACTTGAAAGCCACAGTCCAACAGCTGGGTTTTTCCGAACGACCTTCAAAGAGAACGTCATCCAAATTGGCATTTCAGCCGGTTTGATTACGTGGTATTTCGGCAGTTCGCCATATTTTTCGATCCGTCACGCTGTTTACCAAGAAGAGACGGTATGCTTTGGTTAGCACTGCCAGTCCGGTCTGACCAGCATAGCTCGCAAAGGTTTGAGCCTCGAATATCTTCGTTTCTTGCGCTTCCTTCAAATGCTTCTGCTTCTGATTTAGTCGACGGCGGTGGCAGACTGACCTTTCCCATTCCGAACTGACTATGACCGCCGTCCTCCAGCTCGGCGCCGAACATGTCGTAGACGAACACTTTGCCATCGTTCTGAACGCAGAGCAGCTCCTCCGTCTGCGTCCAGTGGATTGAATGCAGAGGTCCGTGGTTCCACTGCAAAACCATTCTACGTGCAAGGAGAAGCATAAAATGCGGACTTACTCTAACGAGCCCGCAAAGTTGACCAACCGATGTATAAATTGCAATAACCAGCGACCGCACTGCTCTGCCCTCTCGGTCCGAAAGGTTTAGCACAGCTAAATAACAAGGTTAACAAGGTAAAAAGCATCGATTCAGCGACGGGAACTCATCAAATATCATAGAATTGATTGGCAACGTTCACAAAAGTTGAGGAGTTTAACTGTCATCAAAGGGCAGTTTAGAAAAGTTTTTCAGATAGTTAGGTCTCAACAGATTGTGCGTAACACCATACCAACTGGTCCGCCGTAAGCGCTAGCAGCAAAATAGGGCTTCAAAGACAGATCCAGAGAGTTTGACCATTTCATACGATCATAAAAAGTTGCTTTCCTGAAAGTGAAATATGTCTATCTATTTCTGAACCTCTGCGAACAACCAGTTATACGGTGAAAACAATGAAGACAGTTTATACACAAACAAACAATGACAAAAGGATAGACGAGTGGGTGTTATATAGTGCAACTCTTCTCACCGGTTACCGGCACCAATGGCCATGGGTAGGTACGGTAACGGCGTTACGTGCCTGACTTTTAAGCCCGGTTTACACTGACTAGGAATAAGGAATACGATGTTATCCCAGACGCGTTCATACTATGGGATAAGGAATAACAAAACTGTACTAAGATTTTGCTTTTGTTTGGTAATTATGCCGCTTCCAAAGGCTCTACTCGCTGCTCTGGCACTACCACAGACGAAATCGAACAATTAAAAGCGTCGATAATTGGTGTGTCCTATTAACCGCCGACAGCAGAATGCCGGAGAACCATCTTATATCCTAACTGCGATCTAGATAGGCTGAGCAAATTTTGAAGTATCTTGAAGGACGAAATTCTTAGATAAGACATAGCTTCATCATTGTCCGTTTTTAGCTGAGACACCGAAGAAACTGCAATTTAGCTCGTTTTTTTAAAGTAAAACCGCTACCGAACTGAACAAAAAACTCCTAAGTGCCTTGGTTTAGGTCTGGCACACAAATCCACACTGATATGAAACGTCAAAAAAGAGACGCTTATTCCAGAGGCCGAAAGTTGAGCAAAAATCAACTCTTCTTATTCCCTATTCCAGCACTATTCTTTATTCCTTATCGCGTAAGTGTGAACGAGTCTGGGATAAGGCCGCTATTCTCTACTCCTCATTCCACGCAGGTGTGAACCGGGCCTTACTGCCAGAATTCATACCTGAACTGGGAGGAATCCAAATCGTACCAATCTGCACAGTACATTGCAACTGTATCCCACAGCCTAAACAAAGCTATGCTTCGAATCTAACTTCACTACAATCTAACATTGGCTATGCTGAAGCTAAAGTAAGCAACGGGTGATGTTCAACCAGCGGAACCTAAATTTAAACTGATATCACTAAAAGTTTTAATTTTCTCAGTTCAGTTGAACGTATAGCGTGCCTGGGACGGTTATTCTAAATCCTCGTTGACTTTTAATTGCATAAATAAGCTGACAACTGGCTTAAACCATACCAACGTGAATAATGTATAAGCCCTCGACATTTATTCTTTGAGTAAGATTGCACAATGAAACTGATTTCACATAAAATTAAACTGTGTAACACGTAACAGCTCAAAAATACGTTGCGAACGTAATCATACAATTCCCAAAGCTGCAGCTAACACAAGAGAGAAAAGTCTGATTCAACGATCAACTAGTCCACACACAAAAAGAATGGCACATAAGGACATTCCCGCATGCAGCAACACAGAGAGCTGACGCAGCTGACTGGCGTCACACACCAACGGCAGAATCTGTACGTTTACGATATGACAGAGCATTGCAACCATAACGAAAGCTAACAAGACAACCGACCAAAAGATAGGAAAGCGCTTCAGACCGAACTTCTCGCGAATAACAGTCGGTATGAGACACCACTGCAAACCGAAAGACGCTGCAGAGGCGCCAACAAAGATCAGAAAGGAGTTGTGATCGTGCGCGTCGCACAAGTGCATGAGAGCGGCCAGAAATTGCAAGAGCAGACCAACCAAGAGAAAGTTGCCGCGCGACACCGACGACCTAGCCGCATCGGACACGTGACCTCCAAGCCCTCGCGCTAGACACGTGCACAAGGTGAACACGGTCAGCTCGGTCAACGACGACCGATAACAGATCGACCAGAACAAAGCGAAGGTGGGGGCGCACGAAAAGACAAAGGACCAAATCATGAACTGGAACCGGACGGAAATCAGATCGAACAACTGCAGAGAGGCAAAACTCCAGCTGGCGTCCTGAATTGGCGCCAAGCTTGCAGGGTTCAGCTGTCGATCGGACGAAATTATCTGCGCCTGATCGTCGTCGTCCACGCTCTCCACCGATTCTGAAAGAAGCATTCTTCTGAACCGACACAGAATTAAGGATAACCAGTGCAGCAGTATAAAAGATCACAAGAGCACGTCGGTTGTTGTTGTTGTTGTAGTAACTTTTTGTCCTTTCGGACTAGGAGTAGCTAATTGCTATAGAGCAGGAAGAGACACAAGGTCCGGCAGCCTCCTTAACAACAGGTGCATGGAGCCCCTTTCCCTAGGGTTTGGGGGATAGGTCCGCGCTGCCAACACAGTCGGTCAGATGGTCGAAGTAGTAGAACTGCCTGAAGGGTCTACTGCCAGAAGAAATTGCTTGAAAATTCCTTTTTTAAAGCAGAATAGGCGTTTTTTACATTTTTTTCGGGACCCCGCGAGACTTCCAGACGCCCCTACGCATTTTTCGGCCCATGTATGGTGGCGACATGTTTCTACTATGACCGAATTTTTCCCTGACCAGATACGAAACAGAGGAAACGCTTAATTCGATTACAAACAAGAAGGCGCTTTAAGCTAAAAATAAGCGATTTCTATGCTAATTTGTTAATACTTAGCCGCTACTAAGCAAGTACAAATGCACTCGTGTTTTTTGGGTCGGTGTTCCAAAGTTTCTCGGACAGAGTAGGAGATTTGGCGTGCCCAAGTGAGTGTGACACCCCAAACCCCTAGCAAATGTACAGTTTAGGGTTACTCTGGTTGAAAAGGCAAGCCTCTTGATTTTCAAGAAAGGAAAACTATGAAAAATGGTTGCATTAAAAACATGTCTTTAACCATTATCCGTGCCGTTACTTGACCGAGTAATAGTACCAAATGAGAAATGATTCTACAGCGCTATCGATAACTTGACTGTTCCTACCAGAATCGGATTGAGGGTACTCGTAGGCCCGCGTGGTGAAGGCGCGCACATCCGGAAAGGTGCTCTGTCGGGCAATCACTTGGCTGCCGGCGGGTGAGGCTCTCAGTCCCAGAATGCTCAAAAAGCTGGCTCCAGCAATCACAGCCAACTCTACGAGAAAGACGGCACCCGCAAGAGAATCAACCAGACCGCTGATTGTGAGAAACCTTTCCAGCACCATAGGAAACGCTGCCAAAGGTACGTGTAGAATGCCTAAAACAGGAAGAAACCGAATGCATAGAGTGGCAGACGTAAGAACACACAACCGATACCGAGAACCTTGCCGGCGTGCCTTTTTGTGGCGTTGCGCAAATTAACGCACAACGCAGCCTGGTACAAGTACGAGATGCTGTGACCTAAAATGAAGTGTAGGTAGATAAATGAGAATGAGCAGTCGAAAACGCACCTCCGAAAAAGGCATAAAGAGCGATGAGAATAGTCTTTTTTTGGTAGAAGTGGACAGCTCTGACAGTACTCCAAAGAAGCAGATAAGAAACAGTAGAACCGACACAGCCGATCACACTCAGCCACATGGCACTCACTTTGGCATACAACAGACCAGCAGGCAACGCCAACGACCAGCCTACTACGCCCGACCATGTAACACAACCAGCTGAAACAGCACCGGTACCATAATACAGGGTTGAGTGTAGTACAGTGGCCCCAAAGACCACTTGGCAACTTTTGCAAAATATAAAACTTTCTTAATCCATGGTTCTAGTTTTCATTATTTCTAGGACTTAGCCCAAATAAATCAGAAACAAGATATTGATGCAGCTTGAGGGCAGACAAGGTCACGGTCGCCGATAAATAGACTTTATGTAACTTTCTTTTATGGTCGATTTTATGCACGTGACGGACCTGTCAGTTTATAGATCTTTTCATTAATACCTACAACAGGAAATATCCGCTACAACGCTGAAAGACGGTTTCGGTCCTTTCTTCGACCAATTAGCCTATCCTCTTTCATGTCGAAGGGCGTGGAGCGATTGATCGATAGGTGGTTGAGAGCAGACATGGGCAAAGGGGGGGCTGAGGGGGGTTGGCCCCCCTCAGGCTCTGACCTACCCCCCCTCAGCCGGCCGCTACCCCCCCTCAGGAATTTTTTGGAAGATTTTTGTATAGAAAATTATGATAAATATATGCCTGGATTAGGTGTAAATGAGCTCAGAATAGCTTATTTTAACGTATTTTGATGAAAAATAAGCCAAAAAACCTTGATTTTAGCCGAAAATCGGACTTTTTGGCTTACCACCCCCTCAGCCCCCCCCCCCCTCAGGCGCTCCTACCCCCCCCCTCAGGAATTGAAAATTCTACCCCCCCAGCCGAAATGCTAGCCCATGTCTGGTTGAGAGATGGGGTGCTTCGGCACATACCACTCCACCCTAGTCAATGCGCGTACCAGGCAAGAAAATCTGTAGAAACGGCTTTACACTGTCTGGTGGGTCGTGTGGATAGAGCCTTAGACAGACATTGGCTAGCATTTCGGCTGATGGATGGGGGGGTAGAATTTTCAATTCCTGAGGGGGGCTGAGGGGGGTAGGAGCGCCTGATGGGGGCTGATGGGGTGGTAAGCCAAAAAGTCCGATTTTTGGCGAAAATCAGGGTTTTTTGGCTTATTTTTCATTAAAATAAGTTAAAATTAGCTATTCTGAGCTCATTTACGCCTATTCCAGGCATATTTTTATCATAATTTTCTATACAAAATTCTTCCCAAAAATTCCTGATGGGGGGTAGCGGCCGGCTGATGGGGGGGGGTAGATCAGAGCCTGATGGGGTCAACCCCCCCTCAGCCCCCCTTTGCCCATGTCTGGCCTTAGAGCGAAAAGAGTTTGCATTGGGAGCCTTCTTCGATATAGAAGGAGCTTTCTCCAATGCATCTTTTGTTTCCTTTGAGCGGGCGCTGAGGAGGAGAGGCGTGGAGGATATCCATATCCAACGGATACAGGCCATGCTTAAACTCCTACTGTGACCGTTCATATGGGGCAATGTAGTAGATCCATCAACACGCGCAGGGGATGTCCACAAGGAGGCGTCTTATCTCCCCTACTTTGGATACTCCTTGTAGATAGCCTATTGGTGCGTTAAAACGATTCGTCGTTGAACGCCCTAGGCTATGCGGATGATGGAGTAGTTCTCAAAGAAGGTAGACACTGTGTGACCTCATGTAGAGGGCGCTTACAGTTTTTCAAAGATGGTGTGAAGGAGAAGGTCTCTCCGTACAGCCGGACAAGTTAGAACTGATCCTATTCACAAGGAGACGGCGGCTAACTGGGCTTAAACTCCCTAGTAAGATCTATGGGAAACGGCTTCAGTTAGTTAAGAGAGTGAAATATTTTGGGGTCTATTTAGACTCCCGATTAGATTGGGCAGCCCATCTTGAGACCAAATGCTCTAAAGCTAGGGCAGCTTTCTGCCATGCCAAAAGAGCTATTGGGAACAACTGGGGACCGTCACCCAAGATGGTCAGGTGGCTGTATTTGACAGTCATCAGACCTATGCTAGCTTTCGCTGATGTAGTGTGGTGGAAACGGACAAACCTGGAATGCCGAAAATACAGCTAGGCCGTATACAACGACTAGCGTGTTGATGAATAACAGGGGCTCTAAAAACAACACCTACAGCAGCAATGGAAGTTCCGTTGTGAGTGGGTTAAGAACCAGCTGCAATTTGCCTGGGATTTACGGACTGACTGTAGGCAGTCAAAGCAGTTCATTCTGGGACCAGATCGGTAGTAACCAGAGAATTACTTAGTTCTAGTAGAAGGAAACTAAAACTGGTGGCCGGTTGGTTAACTGGACACAGTAGTAATCTTAATAAGCATCTTAGCATTATGGCCTGGTGGATGATCCAACATGCTCCTTCTTCTTAGAGGAGGAGGAAACGCCTGACCACTTGGTCACACAATGTGACGCATTGACTGGGCGTAGGCATAAGATCCTGGGGCGAAGATATTTGACCACCCAGGAGCTGAGTAACTTATCTATTAAGAGACCTCCTGAGGCCGATTAAAGCCTCGGGTAGGTGGTAAGTTCGACTTGTTCGATTTCATCTCATACGGGGCAGCTCGGGTCTGATCGTAGGGTCGACTTTGTTCGACCCCCCGTTACATCGAATCGAATCGACGGTTTTGGTTGCATGCAGCGCATACCTTCAAAATGAGTCAGATTGAGTCGATTACTTCTGGTCAATTCTTCAGCTACTGCAAAAACTGCAAAAGGCGCGCCACAAGCGAACATTGCCGCCAATCCGACAGCTAGACTTGTGTAAAAGCGGCATCTTTCTTCACGCGGCACGGAAGGAAACGGTCTGCCTGCAAAACAAATTTGATTAGATCTGCTAATTTATAACTTTGATCTGAGCTAAACTACGTCTAATAGCTAACCGGAATAAAAAAAGTTCAGGGATTTGTACAGATGTTGCAGCCTCCACTTTTTTTAACAAACCTTTTCGCTTAAGATGGATTCATACCCGTGTAGAAAAAGATCGCCAGGCGATTTTTCTGTAGGGCGACTCATTTGTAATATACGCACCAAGACGCCCCGTCAGACATGGGCTAGCATTTCGGCTGATGGGGGGGGTAGAATTTTCAATTCCTGAGGGGGGTAGGAGCGCCTGATGGGGGGCTGAGGGGGTGGTAAGCCAAAAAGTCCGATTTTTGGCGAAAATCAGGGTTTTTTGGCTTATTTTTCATTAAAATAAGTTAAAATTAGCTATTCTGAGCTCATTTACGCCTATTCCAGGCATATTTTTATCTTCTTACACTGGCAACTTCCAAAATTTTCAACCTCTGCAAAATTCTGGATACACCACTGCTAATCTGGTAGTGTCTGGCTCACCGAATTTTAGTACAATGTATACAGTTCTACTGAAAAAATTCGCCTGCCAAAATTGCGCTTTAGAATTTAGGAGTTTTTTCTAGGATTTTTTAAAATATTTAGGAGTTTCTAGGAGGTTTTTTTAGGGTATTTCTAGGTGTGAACTGCCTTTGAAACCTGGAAACCCTGCGAGTATGAATCCACCTTCAGTCTACATTGTTTTGCGACCTATTGTGAGAACTAATTGGTTCATCAGAAAATACCATTCACTATTTGGTATTTTGTATACCACTTGCATCCCTAAAAAAAGAGCAGCAACGAAACGATTGACGAGAGGAGAGAAGGTTTATTGTTGTTTGCTCTTGTCTTGGCTTGTCCTTTGTTGATTCTGACTGATTGATTTCGTGTTCTGTTCATCATAAAAGACCAATAACTTACAAAAAGAACAAAACGCTTCCATCTCCCCCGGCCTTGTGTAGTCCGCCAGACACACAACACCGGTGAACTAAATAGGTCTCTCTTCTCTAACTGACAAAAGAAAAAGAAAGCTTTTTTCCTTTCCTTCCTTCTTTTTTATTAATAATTATTAAATGTGGAATGAGTACCCATTGCGCAGATTAGTGTTTCTAGTGTAAATCATTTTTATCCAATTTCTCGGTTCAAACGTGCTAAAGTCCTGGGGTTTAGACAAAGATCGTTATGTTTATGCTTAATCGATGGCACATTTGTCACATCTACCCACACGTCGTTGCGCACGCATATCTGTTGATGGGTTTGAACGCTACGATTGATTTACATACTAAGTGGATGTCGAAATTGCGCATTTTCATTCTCTTTATTTTTTTAATTTGATGTTCAAGGAATTTTGAAATTGAATGCGCAGAAATATCTGTCTAAGGTAGGCCTACTCACACGTTAAAATTGGTCCTTTAAAAAGATGAGCGAGAAAGGTCCTTTTTTTCATTTTTTCGTAATGAAGATCGTCGTTTAAAGCGAGCTAAAGACCTGCCCCGGTAGAAACAACCAATTTTTCCGTTCAGCTCACCTGAATGGAAAATTTTGAAACGCTTTTGTGAGCTCAATTATTGGCCGTTTGTTCTGTAAATTGGTCTAGAGGTTCTTTTTTAAAAACTGTAGTGACTGACAAATTTACAGGAGAAAATGTCAGCTTGTTGGCTAGCAATGGTTGTTCGAAATTTTCCGTTCAGGTGAGCTGAACGGAAAAATCGTTTGTTTCTATCGGTGCTGGACAAGAATACATAATAAAGGAGCAAGAATGCTCCACTCAACGGCTGGCCGGCGATTCGCAACCAGTCCTGGAATTTTGGTGCAGCGCATGGTAGGTGAAGTACGACGATTTGAGGAGAGCGCGTGGTCTGAGTTAGCATGCAGTTATTAGTTGTTGGTGTAGTGTGCTGGTGTTTAAAAATTAATCTGAAAGTCAAAAGCAGTTGTTTGATAGCAAATTCGGTCATCTTTATTAGAGATGTAGAATCGGGGTGCTCACCGATTTATAACACCTGATCCAGTCTGAAAACGCATAATCTGCGGTAGAACTTGATATAACATGCAGTAATTAGTTGTTGGTGTGTAAAATAATAATGAGGAGATCGAAAGCAGCCGTTTGTCACCGAATTTGATCGCGTTTGTTGCAAATTTAAATTCAGAGCATGCCAATTAGTAATCTACTTTTGGTAATATGGAAGTGGGCCCCGGATCCCAATAGAAAACAAGCCCCAGAGCGGTACGGAAAGTAAACCAGTTCTAAGATTTGCGACCTAACCAGGGATCGTAGCTCGGCCTGGCAGTGGCAAAATGTTGGTTAGCTTAATAACGGACGCCTCAGATTCTGGTAGTTCGATCTAAAATTGAAGCTATCAAGTTCGATGAATATTTTGCGGTTTCGCCTGCTACTGTACAACTACTAGGGGGAATGGAATGACGTTGATGGTACCAAAGGCTAGGCTTGACTATCGGGAATATGCGTTTGCGGTACGCACTGTTCAGCCTTGGAATTGGCTGTCTGAGGCATACGGTATCAGCTCCTTCATTGGCTTGCTTCAAGCGCAGATTGGACAAAGGTGAAAACAGACTAAAAGTATTTGTACTTGGCTCGGCAAAAACCGCCGTTCAAAGCGGCGTAGCCAGCCCTTAGGCTCCGCTTTGCTTTAGTACTAATATATTTGTGTTCTCGGGGCATCAAATAAATAAATAAATAAATAAATAAATAAATAAATAAATAAATAAATAAATAAATAAATAAATAAATAAATAAATAAATAAATAAATAAATAAATAAATAAATAAATAAATAAATAAGTAAATAAATAAAGTACGCTTTATTAATTGCAATTTTCAAACATTGCTATAAAAAATTTATCTTTGATTTGATGTATCTTTATTTTAAAGTTTTCGTTTCACAGAACTAGGCAGGAGTTGGAATAGTCTGGGCAAACTTGAACAATGTACTGCTTAAACTCAGTTGTCTTACTAATAAATACCGAAAATTTGAAATTCGAGAACTCGATAAAGAATTGACCGAGAACGAAACTTTGACTGAAGTCGATGGAGGGCCTTTTTTGTCTATACTGTTTATTCGTTGATTGTTTCCGATCCGGCATTGTTTTGTGTATTGTACTGTACTAACGTTGTTTGTGTAGTGTGCGGTATGAGTATGAAGAGAGGGAGTGGTAAGGCTGAGAGCAGTAAGAAGCAGAAGGAACAGAGCAGAGGCGATCCCAAGAGCCGCAGCAGCAGCTCGGAGGACGATGGCCCGGTGCCAGAAGAGGACAAGAGTATGGTTGGGGTGAAGTCGTTATCTACAGTGGCCGAGCCTATGTCAGGTAGATGTGTTCTGCAGCCACCTATGTACATAGGATGTTTAAGGAGAGAAAGAGAGCAAGTTGCAACGATGGGCCAGAAATCGGAGAGACACGGACGAGAGCACTGACGCTAAAGACGAGGACCTTCCAGACCAGAGCGCCGCCCGGTCACACACACTCAACGCTCAATCGAAGACCTTCTGCGACCAGACTTTGCGCAAGGGCCTGCGACCGTTGCGAGAAGAATTCGGTGCGCTCAAACGCTACGCCCCTGACAATCAGACGATCAAGTCATTCTTTGACCACATGTCCAAAAACAGATACAAAGGTACGTTGACAACCGACTCCGGACAGTAAGCAGTTTGTTGCAGACGTTATGTTGACCGACGAGACTCGAGTGAAACTTACTAGCGGCGGCAGTGACTACATCCACGCTTCCTACGTGAAGGGGATCAATCAGAAATTCATTTGTACGCAGGGCCCTCTCGAAAGGACAGTGCCCGATTTTTGGCGCATGATTATTCAGGTAGTCGTGTGGTAGAGTGTAGTGTGCTGTGAGTGCAGGTGTGTTCAGGAAAAGACGGCAGTGGTGGTGATGTTGTGCGAGACCTCAGATAGGAGCCGTCGCAAGTGCGCCGAGTACTGGCCGCGGGTGGCGGGCGAGGTGAAGAAGATTACAGCCGACATAACCGTCACCAATACTGGGGTGCTGTGCGAGCCGTTGAAAGACCGTTTGTCTCTGTACATCACCAATCTGACCGTAAGCAGAGGAGGGCACAGTCAACAGATGATTCACTATTTATGGCCGGCTTGGCCTGACAGAGGAGTGCCGGAGAGTTCAGTGGCTGTGTTGGAGCTGATTAAACGTGTCGAATTGCCGTCCACAATGAGACCGGTGGTCGTGCACTGCACTGCCGGTGTCGGCCGCACTGGAGCGTTCACGGCCATAGCCTTGGGCTTGGAGAAACTGAAGTGCAACGAACCATTGCAAGGCCCGAAACTGCTGCGCCAGCTCAGAGACCAGCGACTTCACTGCGTCCAGTCGGAACTGCACTATTTATACGTACATCGAGCTATACTGGAACACTTCTTGGAAGAGGAACAACTGGCTTTCGATAAACGGGTCGTCAAATTTCTTATCGCTTACGATGTACACGTCAAGGCCCGCTCCAAGCGCTCTGAGTGATTTACTGACCATACATGAGCATTATTTATGACATTCACTTACTAGACAATAAACACCATATTCTTTCCCTTGCACTCTATGTACAACAGACACGTACATACAACAAACAGTCAAAATTATTCGAAAGACGAACTCTCACAAAATATGGTGACTTTAATGCTGTAATTGAGCAGTCCAGATCTAGAGTGCACTGACACTATATCCCTGCAGACTGGGCTCCTAATGACGAATTTAATCCAGGAAATTTGTTTGAGTTCAGCTACACAGAAGGTATATACGATAAGTGCAGGAGGAGTTACTGAAGAAATGTACATACTACATACGTACAGGTATCAGATTTTCGCACAGATACGGTAATAGTTAGCTGCATACCAAGGAATACAACAACTCTACACAAGTGGACGTAATTTCGGTCGGTCTCCACAAAATCGTCGAAAAGAAAAATAGGTAAAAATCGATCCGAATTTTTGCAGAACTGTACACTGGAATGTCTTTTACTTATTCTCTACAAGTGTCGCCATTCTACGTTTCATTTATGTGCCACAAAAAAGGCTAATTTTCAAAGTTCGTCAGACTACCAGCAGAAAAAACTCGCTATAAAATCGATTTCTCCAAAACTAACCTTGGTGTTTGAGCTTGTGGCAGTTGTCTAAATTCAAGTTCTTTCCTTTCATCACTTGGAGTTTCTGAGCCTTGTTCAGAGTATTAATTATGGGGTGAAAACACTGTCTGCGCACTGAGGGAAATCTCGATTTTTTTATACATGACATGACAGTATACATGTATAGCTTTTATACTACTCCAAAAAAAAACTAAAACATATCTCCTTCGTGACTACCACTAAATTCCCAATGAATCTTGATTTCCATACAATTCCAAGATGACTCATTGGGAATTTGCTAGGATTCCCGCCCTTTATATGGGCCCGAATTCTAGCTGATTCCCAAACAGAGGTTGGGAATTCTGCAAAATCGCGACCGTCCAGCTCTTTTAAATTCGCTGATGACTCAGCATTCACAGTTTTGTCTGGACTCGCTCTGACGCGTTGTCAAGCAAACTTGTGAATTTAACAGTTGAGAGGCTAATGAGTCAGCTGCTAAATTCCCAAGCTCCAAAATTCCCAACAAATTCGCAAAAAGCGAATTATACGCCATTTTAATTCCCAGGCCTGCATACATGGGCTTATCCGGAGGGGGTCTGGAGACCTTGGGGGGTCACCGAAAAAGAACAAAAAACGCCTATTTTGCCTTAAATAAGCGAAAATGTTCTCCCTCCGGGATGGGGGGATCGGGCAAGGGGTATGGACAGCCGAGGTGGTGGTGGGTAAACCCCCCTTACACCCCCGGCCCATGTATGCAGGCCTGCGAATCAAGGACATATTTCATCATCATTGATTTTTTGCCTTGGGAATTCATAGGATCCCCAAATGTACTCCATATGGAGTATGGTCATTTGGGGGGATATTTTATTACAAGTTTTAATGGTTTGTGGTCTTCTGAGGTCTTATTTTATACGACGCGCTGTTCTACATACATTGTTGTAGCAATAGTTTTCCGTGCGTAATGGCCAATCCCATGTTACCTAAAATTGAATTGTAAACAGTAAAACATGCTTACTTGTCCGTTTTATAAGTTTTTGATAAGGTGTAAACTGTTTACACCGCATACAAACGGCTTAGGTTCAAAAGAACAGACGCGACTCAAATTAGGTCCACTTTTCCACCCGTAAAAGCGCCAAAAACAAAGCCGTTTCTCCGTTTTGCTGTGTACCTGAAGGAAGTAGTTCATACCATTACATACAGTAGACTTTGAATTTAGACAACCGATAACATAACCCCCGCCAACATATCACTCTCAAGACGAAGTCTTTCCAAGCACTGCCGAAATTTCGGATTTAATGAAAAATCCGAACACTTAAATAAACACTTCGCATGAACGCCGACACAATTTCGGCGCTCTGAAAATGCTAGACGAATTGTTTTTTCTGAGTGCAAATGCGAAGTGTTCGAGAAGACTTCGTATCAGACCTGTGGGCGGAGCCAAAAAACCGCAAAAAAATAGAAAAAAGAAAAAAGGAGAGCGACGAGGTTCTAAACGAGGTTTCAAAGCAGTGCCGACAGTGGAAACAATGAAATATGTTTTTTTTTATTATTTATTCTCTCCGATTATTTATTCCAAGCTTTTTTCTGTCCTGTAACGCGATGTTGGGTTGCTAGAATATGTCTAGTTGCTGATAGACCGGCATAAAATCCACACAGCTACTATAGTGTTGATACAATGGATGTAGTAAAATAATGTAGTGCATGTATGAGTACAGCAGCCAACCGCAGAATAAATAACTATGCTACTAATAGCACTGGTCAGCGGCCTGCCACAGCGTGGGTCAAATGATGAGTTGGCGCAACTTTACAACGCACGCTCAAAGAGTCGACCAATCAACGATCAGTTCGTTTTGGCCTGACGAAGTCTTAAATTGCAAGTCGATCACTTCGCACTTTGATTTAAGACGAATAGTTAGATCACTTCGCAAAAACAGGTTTTCGGCAAAAACGCGAAGTGTTTTTTTTACGCCGAATAGATCCAAAAAACACTTCGCTTTTGCAAAATGCGAAGTGTTGGGGTGTGCAGATCTGCACATGATCTGTTGGCGGGGGATAATGCAGATCCCCAATGTCTATTTCTGTTGCCGCCGTTTGCAAAGAGTAGTTTTTTACTTGTAGAAATCGTCATTCTGTAGTAGCCCACTGTGCTGCTACAAGAGGAACTAAAATAAAAATTTGTGTTGGAACATAACATCATACCTGCAACAACAATCAACTGAAGTTTCAGAACGCATTGAAGGAACATGTACGCAATTTAGAAACGATTCCCGTGTGCTGAAGTTGGGTCTGGGTGTGTTTTCTTATAATCTCATTGTAGGTTAGGTTCTGTTGCATAAAGTAGGTGTGCGTACGTAAGTTAGAACTTGTCGATACGTATTTTGAAGCCCTCCTGTATTTCTTGATCAATCCACACTGTTATGCAGTTGACGCATTAGACCTGAGCATTATCGGCCCCAGTACGTAATTTCCGATTCCAGCTAACACCGAGCACCGCTGACATTGTTTAATTTTTTGCTTGGTTCTCGTCTACGTACTATAGGTATGTGCACAATAAAAGGAGATTTGGCTTTTCTGTGTCATAGTATTGTTTTGTACTGGAGAGTGATGTTAAATTTGCAAGTATCGATGACGTTGGCAGCTTGGTTTAGTGTGATGGCGCTGCTGGTATTAACTGTGACTCTATTCAACTGCTGCAAAGGAAGGAAAAGTAATCCCAAATCTCAGGTGAGCGGAGGGAGGGAGGGCGAGAGGGTACAGTGGCGTGTGTCTGCAGGAATCAGTGACAGAGAAAACGCAACAGTACGAGCCGGAGGTAGAATGGTTTGGACAGGAGGGCAAGTATACCAGCAAAGACATAGAAGAGCAACTGGAAACGTATCAGCGACGGAGTGGCGCCGAGACATACAAGAGGAGAATGGAGGAGCAACTAAGCAAGGACGCGGTCTGGAAGAGAGAGCACTTGGCCCAACAACAAACCAACGCTTGTCCGGACGGAAAGGCCACCAAAACAGAGACACTGATCGTCATAGCGGAAGGGGAGCGCCAGCAAAAGAAAGACGTGGCCGTATTGGAGGCTCACGAAGAGACCGGCATCAAGACCGACAGGAAACAGACGTACAAACGCACTGAGGACGACGACACCCTCGACGAAGTCTCCGACCTGGACAGAAAGAAGGGATAACTCACTCATATCGCTTACTCTCTCTACCTACTCGACTTCATTTATGTCAACAGGCGCAATAAACTTACTAGTCAGTAGAAACAGACACTATGCTTCATGCAGAACTATGTACACTGGGTGACAAAGCCGAAAACAGAGGCAGAAAGCTCTGACCTTGTCAGTTTTATATACAATGTGTCGTTTAGAGCTGTACGTAGCATTCATACTTTGACAGCATACTACATGTAGCTGGGTTTTCGACTGGGGAGGTCAGCACTATGTCCCAGAATCCGGCTGAGGGTACAGTACGTTGAGGAGGGGTGCCATAAAAATTATCTAGGGGTGGTAGGTGATTGCAGCACATTAAAATAACAGATGTCTCAGCGCGAAATGAAGAGAAGTTTATTGTATAAGTTATCGCAAACAATGAATAGACAGACCAGCGGGCGGGACAGGTTCTTAAGTTCTTTCAGCATATTTGTTTTATAAGGGGCAGTCAGCTATCAACCTATAAAACAATCTGTAAAACTTGTTTTTCTAAGCCTAAACCTGAAGCTAAGAAGGCTTAAAGTTAAGGTGGTCTTTAGGACGCGGTGGTGGGTGGTTAAGCGTATTCATTTTATTCAATCTGGTTTAGTGAAACTTGACTGAGATAAGCACTTTTTCCAAAAAGCGCTATACCATACCGTACACTTAAGAGCCACATTTTATAAAACCGGGGCAGGTCGGCGAACATGAAAAATTCTGACCTATACTTTTTATTTGATAAATCGATAGGTATATGGTAGAAAATAATACACGACAAATATTTTTACTCGACTGTCACTAATATGCAAATTAGGGCCCAAAACGTGTTTTTCCAGCCAAATTCGGTGTTTCTTTTATTTCTCCCGCATGCGTTGACGGATCGGGCTGATATTTTCAGTAACAATGCTAGGTATATTGGGTGTTGTACCTATAAAATTTGAAGAGGATCCGCCAAGGTTGAGATCGCAAATTATAATTTTTTGGGTTCTGGTAAAAAATAGAATTTTGCAAAAAAAGGTACATCGAAATTTTCGACCAAACTTTCAGCGTAGGTTGCTTAAGTGTCCCTCAAAGTAACCCTCTTTTCCCATTTGTGGACTTTGTCTCTGTTTCGAGAAATTAATGTTCGAATTTTCATACACACCTTGGTAGAAAAAACCGGAATTTACTTCCAGCTTTCGTTTGAGCAGACGGATCTTTTAGCGTTCGATCTCACTTGAAAGAGCGCGCAATGGCCGATCGATTGGTTGGTCGCCCGCCAGAAACAAACCACTGAGTCCGGTACTGTAAGAGTTTAAAGTGAGCGTGTCGACCACACTGCAATATTTTTCATGTTTTGAGTTTTATAATGTTGTTATCATGACTTTTGCCTCAAATTGGGATTGGAAAGGGTACGCAAACTTTGGAGAAAGCTCAGCGGGCCTCTAGTAAACTATTTTGAGGCAAAAACCATATCAAAAAGGGGAAAATCGCAGTATGCTGGCTAAACTCGCTCACCTTAAACTCTTTGTAGTACCCAACTCAGTGTTTTCTTTTTGGTCGACGACAACTCATTCGATCGGCCCTTTGCGCGTTCTTTCAAATGAGGTCCAGAGCTAACAGGTCCGTCTGCTCAAGCGAAATGTAAAGGTAAATTCAGTTAATCTTGCTTTTGGTTAGAAATTAATGAGCATTAAAAAATCGATTGTTCCCGTGAAATATGAAAACCGAATTTCTTTAATTCTTGGACAGGGTAAGCTTGTATAACACGCTACATGCACCCCTTTTCACACTTTAGGAGATTGCTTTGGTTTGGAGAAATTCGACTCTTATACCTCTTACAAAAACTGAAACCCCAATCAGAGTGTTGAAAGGAAAACAGTCTTTGAAACTATCTGCCACAAGTTTGTCAGAAACGCACAGAAAACTCAGTCAAAGAAACGGCCGAAAACTGCTTCCCCTAAACCAAAGCATCAAGGGCCAGAATTCAAAAGCCCTTTAAAGAAAAAAAAATCAAGACCTTATGGCCCAACTTGTGAACCAGAAACCGAAACAGCATCAAGTTATCTTGATGAGGATAGGCGACTCTGATAATTGAGATCTGTGGTATCGTTTATTATTATTTAGTTGTTGCTTGTATTATGCAGGAGAATTTTCCAGAAATAATTGGCTTTGGCTGTTGAGAAAATTCTACTCTTGTGTATTAATCAGTGTAAATTAGAATGGGACCCTGTGTTACTGTTTATAATAAATAAACCATTGTCTTGGTCTTGTTTTTGTGTTTACGGTTGCCAGTGGTCTCTTGTACAGGCAGCACCTCAACCTACATAGTAAGCATACATGCGGACTATTGATTGTTCATTGGCTGGCTTGCAAACGGTCTGTTGGTCTGTTGTACTGTATGTGTCAGATTTGTGTGCGCTTTACCGATTGTCTTTCTGTCTTTAGGATAATAAAACTTTGCGTGTATGCCACGAGGGCCAGCGCTACATACTGTACGTCTTTGCACTCTTGTTGACTCCTAGCAGTAAATCACTGAGTCACTGTAAATTAGAACGGGACTCTGTGTTACTGTTTATAATAAACCATTGTCTTGTACATTTGCATTAAACATGGAAGTTTCATACAAAGCTCGGTGTGCCTCTAACAACCATTTTTCAAAAGCTGAATGCTATACTTGAAGAAGAGCCGCCAAACAAAACCCAAATCTGCCAAGGTACAGCGTTTTCGCAAAGGTTCCATGTCAATTGAGAGAGAGAATGCCTGGAGGCGGCCAGCTGTGCGTTTCACATTCAGCTCTTGAATAATGGTTACTGAGGCACGCTGAGCCTTCTCCAAACTTAGCGTACACTTTCCATTCGGATTTTGAGGCAAAAGCCATGATAAACAACATTACAGAACTGAAAAAGATGAGAAAATCGCAGTGTGGTCAACTCACTCATTTTAAACTCTTACAGTACCCGACGCAGTGGTTTGTTTCTGGCGGGCGACCAACCAATCGATCGGCCATTGCGCGCTCTTTCAAGCGAGACCAAACGCTAAAAGATCCGTCCGCTCAAACGAAAGCTGGAAGTAAATTCCTGTTTTTTCTACCAACGTGTGCATGAAAATTCGAACATTAATTTCTCGAAACAAAGACAAAGTCCACAAACGGGAAAGAGAGGGTTACTTTGAGGGACACTTAGGCAACCTACACTGAAAGTTTGGTCGAAAATTTCGATGTACCTTTTTTTGCAAAATTCGATTTTTTACAGGACCCAAAAATTTGCATCTCAGCATAATTTGCGATCTCAACCTTGGCGGATCCTCTTCAAATTTTACAGGTACAACACCCAATATACCTAGAATTTTTACTGAAAATATCAGCCCAATCCGTCAACGCATGCGGGAGAAATAAAAGAAACACCGAATTTGGCTGGAAAAAGACGTTTTTGGCCCTAATTTGCATATTAGTGACAGTCGAGTGAAATATTTCTCGTGTGTTATTTTCTACCATAGACCTATCGATTTATCAAATAAAAACTATAGGTCAGAATTTTTCATGTTCGCCGGTCAGTAGGGGACCCGCCCCGGTTTTATAAAATGTGGCTCTTAATGTCTGAATATTAATTGGTATACACAGAAGTTTACTAAGTAAACAGTTTATTATACCAACTGCTAACAATAATTTTAGTACTGAACTGATACAGTGTGTTATGTAGGTGCAAACGTTTAATTATCACAGTTAGAAATTTTTGTTTGCCTAGTAATGATCGAAATTCATACTGAAAAAGCGGAACGCCAGCCAGAACGTTCATTCGTCATTCATTAAACATGTCGTAGAACCATAAACATCGAACCGATGGACAAGATGACAGACCCTGAAACATTGTATTTTGATGATCGTTTGCAATCTCACTGTTTAACGTACGTACGCACGATGTACATCTGTCTGTGCAGAGCATGCTTAGCGTACTCTATGTAGCCGAGTGAACATACTGCACCTACAGTACATAACAATAAATAACCATCTACCCTTGTTGAACGTTTGAGCTCCATTAGTTACGGTTGAGGATTGTGTGGCGGTAGTAGAATTACTCGCTGGTGCTGTTGCTGTTGTACCATCATCGGCTAAAGGTACACTTTGAAACGAACACACATGTAACAGGTCACCCGAAAGGTCGGCCGGAAGGGTAGTGAGTGAGCCCAAATATGGGAAAGAGTACTATTTTTTAAAAGTCGTTCAAAATCGCTACTTTGGGCCTAAAAGCGCCAATTTAGGGCTCAAATACAATAAAGGTAATCTTAGAGATTCGGGTGTTCCGATTCGGCGCTCTGGCCTTAGTCGGAGTTGGTAAAAAAAGACGCAACAACTTAAAAAGGCTGCCTCAAATTTTGCACCGAATCATAGATTTTTAGCAGTTTTGTTATTCAACGCTTTTAGTTTAATCTGTCCAAATCCTCGCCGACACGACAGCTTTCTGTAGTTTTGACCTGAGTTTTGCCTCTGAAGTGAAAGGGCAGTAATTTAATTTGTAATAGTAGACTAGTCGCCAAATTTGAACATGCTTATTTCTGGAATTGAATGAAAGGTGGGAAAGTAAGGCATGTGCAATGGCGTTAGCCAGTCATGAGGAGTATAGCCAAATTGAATGAAAGGTGAAAAGTAAAAGGCTTGTGTAATGGCGTAGCTGGGAATAGAACGTACCACGTTTGGTTTGCCGGTCCAGTGCTCTAACCACTAGCTACACGACTATGCTAACCAGCACCTCAAACTCAGTATTCGAGAAAGCTAGCCAGTCATGAGGAGAGGGCACCAGCCACAAGCATCAGACCAGAACCTTCATCGGAACTTTACCAAATTTTGCAAGATATCAATTTTTATGTTGACATAATTCATGGAAAGGCCAGCTTTCTAGCACAACAAGTTCCAATCTGATTCCAATTTTACTTTCAGTTCACGATCGCATGGCCTAATTTATAAGGTGTTAGATGTTCATTGTCTTAACCAAGCGATTGAGCGATCGTATCCACGACCGCACTAAGTACAACCCTGCCTTCTGTCTAGAGGGAAACATCCTCATTTTTGACAATGCCAATTTTTCACCATCGCTGAATGTAAACGACACGCTGACACGACAATAAAAATCGGCCCTTGGAACCAGTTGTGCTAGAAAACTGACCTTTCCAGCAGGAAGTCAGGTCAGTTTTATGTTTAGACTGGTTAACTTGCAAAACCGGATGAAGGGTTCGTGACAGACATAGTACATTCGACTGGCCACTGCATTTGTGTCGTTTCATTTTAGAAGGGTAAACCACAGTTCAGGTCTGCGTAAGGCTATCAGGAGCCGGCACAGTTGGTGTAGTGGTTTAGGCCGGAAAGTCACTGTGCGCGTGCGTGGTGGTGCGCTCATCCTCTCAGCGGGGCAAGTTTCTTGTAGCAAACACCCCAGACTGACACCGAGCATGTGTGCCGCTAGTAGCGAAGGCAGCGAAGGAAGGGCTGGATGTGTGCGTGATGGGCCCGCAGTGTGGGCTAACGCAGGGGCTACGGCCCCGCCCGGACAATCCATCCATCCAAGGCTATCAGGACAGGATTTGGCCAGATAAATCCGAAACAGAGACAGATAATCGTGCCAGAAATCTTTAAATTCGGTGCAAAATTGACGGAATGGAAAGAAGCCAGTTGAGTTTTGCGAAAAACTCGAAATAGGCCAGGCGCTTTTTTGCCAAACAACCAACACTGTGTACACATGCACTAAAGGACTTAAGGACACCTATTTGCAATACCTTGTTCGGTAGTCGGTTCTGCAGCCAAAACTGCATCTTTTACCAGGCCACCAACAAGCTGTTCGAGTTTAGCCGTTGCTACTGAAAACATTAAATTATTTAGACAATGATTGAAAAGTTTTGTAACGAATGTCTCAAAAACAGGTCAGTCAGTAAGGGTTTATTCGAGAGGGTTTGGTTTGTAATCGAGACTTCGGTAATTCAAACTCTTCACTGTTCCGTTTTAGTGAGACATCCTGTGCATACTTGTGTACCGAGATGGCATCCAAGACACAAAACAAGCACCAACAACATGAGCGTTTTCATTTTGCCTTCCAACAGAAATCTGTAGACAATGAACGTTAAAGTCAACTATTTTGATACACTATTGAACAGTAATAAGCCTGACAGTACCGCTTGCTTTGAATAAAACTTTATGACGCCAATACAGGCAGATAAGATAAAGCGCTTTCTGCAAAACTACACACGCAGCGATGACTAAAACGTCAAGCACATACAGCTGCTATGTCACATCAACAAACGGAACCCCAAGCTATTTTCATACATTACGCACCACAAGCAAACCATCAAACGCAAATGCAAGTGTACTGCATACTCTAGTACGTCCTGAATGGTCAACTAATCGGGTATAAACGGCATAATACATTATAAAAAATCATCATTTTCTCTTTTTCTTGTCCTTTTTCGGCTTGCTGAGGTAGTCCGGCAATGCTTGGCTAAACTGCATCTGAGCTCCAAAGCATTCTGATGGCGCTTGCTGCGTTTCTGCTCTCTCATTGGGTCCTGTCGGTGGCACTACTGTCATCTTCGGTTTCTCCTCTTCCTCTTCTACCAAGCCTTGCTCTTCTTCCGGCTCTTCTTCCTCTTCGGCTTCATCTTCATGTTTCACTTTTGGTTTTCTTTTCTCATCTGACTTCTTTTGCTTGGTCTTCTTTTTGCTCTGTTTCTTATCTTCGGTCTGTTTCTTGGCGTGACGGGATTGCGGCCGCTTTTTCGGCTTTTCAGCTGACTTTGACTGCTTCTGCTTTTTCTTAGTGTCCGGTCGAGATTTCTTTTCATCCGCTGCCAACTCCGGTTCCAAGTCTTCGTTCGCGTCCTCTTCTCCTTCTTCTTCTTCTTCTTCGGTCTCCGGTTTAGGTCGTTTAGCCTGTCGTCCTTTTTTCTTATCAACTGCTGCAGACAGTTTCTTTGCATCTCGCGCCTTTTGCACTTTCTTTCCGGATTTCGATTTAATCGGCTCTTCTTTTAATTTCGATCGCTTTGGCATTGCCGCAGGTTCGGCCTGAATTTCTTCCTGTTCATCTGCTAGCTCATCCATCAGCTCGCCATGTGCTATTTTGTTCGGTACTCGCATTTGCGGTGGACTCTTTGGAGACTCGGCAGTCACTTCGGGAGTGGATACTTTTGGCTTGCGTGATTCACTTGATTTACTCTTGAATGGCTTTTTAGGCTTTTCCAGTTTTTTGGTTTGTTTCGATTTCCCTTGCTTCAAGTCAACCTGTTTCTTTGCATGCCGTGATTCGGGCAGTTTCCTTATCAAACTCTTTAGATCCTTCTTTTGCTTTGCTTCTTGTTTCGGTTTCTTCTGAGGCTTCTCGTTTTCCTCCTCTAATTCGTCAGGTTCCTCTTCTTCGTCTTTCCCGCCTTCCACTTCACTTTCTTCATCTTCCGCGGCAACTTCTTCGTCACTCGGTCGCATAGCTGGTGATTTTCCGCGAAGATCAACTTGTTTTTTTGCCAAGTCAATATGAATGTCTTTTTGGGCCTGCAAGGCATTGCAGTGACGAACAAAAGTAAAAACTCTTGTAGCAACATGCTACTCACCATTTGATAGGCAAGCGTTTGTGCTCCAGTCATCTTGACGCCATCTTCACCTGTTTGCTTGTGCTTTGCCTTTTTAATCACGTCTTCTGCTTCTTCTTCATCCTGTTCAGTGTCATCTTCTGCTGCGATCCTTTTCCGTGCCAGTTCTCGCTCAACCACTTCCCTTTGTGCATCCTTGCCCCTATGTTTTTTCGTCGTTTTCTCTTTGGTTCCACTTTGTTTGTCCTTTTTCTTTGTTTTCGCACTTTTTTTCGCGTTTTTGACTTTCTTTTTGCTGTCCTAAAAGTGTGTGCCTGCCAGACAGCCGTACGCAGTATAGTATGCACACAAACACACTTTAAAACCTTTCTTCATCTTCTTAGTACTGGGCAGCTTAGATTTCTTCTTCGATGCTTTGCCTGGAGTCATTGTACAAACCAATGAGAAACTAAACACGTGCCGGTTGTAGAAGTAGGAAAAATGAGAACGAAAACAGTTACCAGTGAATAGACCAGTATTTGGTGCAATGAACACTTTGAGAACACACACAATAGTTACAAATATTAGAACGAAAATGCTAATTCAAGAGTTCAAGTTTCAAGTTTATTTCATTCACACAACACAAGAGAAAAGTCGAGCGAAGAGTATACCAAGGATAAAACACTTACAGGCACCACAGCATTAGAGGAATCGATTGAAAGAAGAAAACGACAGTACAAAATTGGCAGTAATTTTAGCACTAAACATAGAATAGAGCAGAGTTAGAAAGAATTAATAGTTGCACCGTCTAAAGCGTTCCAATCCTTAATTATGCGGTGGGCAACAAAACTATGTTTAGTGAAGTCGGTATGATAAAATTTAATGAAAAGCTTTTGTTGTTGACCACGCATAAAACGTAATGAAACTCAAAGATACTGAAAAAATCTTCAAACTTTAGGCAATTCACAAACGTAATGAACCATTATACCCGTCGACTACGTACAGTATGTACAGACAGAAGTAATAACCCAACAGTGATTACGGTGATTAGTGATTAAGGTGATTACAGCAGACTTTGTTGACCTATCTGAAATCTGGCATACGTACATAGTTGCCCGTTTGGCAGGAGTGACTGAGTCGTTTTTTAACGTTTGTCCTCGTAAAACGGTGCCATTGTATGGGCAACAAATAGTGATGTAACCGAGATCTCGAAAATCTCAATATTTTTCTGTCTCAGATTGTTATTCGAGATCTCGGTATCCAAATACCGACAAATACCCCCTTAGAAACCACCGTAAAAATGGCACGTTCCAAAAATCTCGATAAATTCCTCATGACTCATTTGCGAATCCACGAGTAAATGGCACATTTTTTGCGCTGAGGAATCGCAAAACGCCTTTGTCTGTTAGGTAAATTCGCCCTATGTTGCGAAATAATATTCGCAAACATTTTTAAAATCGCAGGACGCATTGTTTACCGTGTCTACCGAAGACCTGTGAATCCCATTTTCAAATTCTCAATTCGAAGGACAGTAAATTTGCACAGTTTCAAAAGCGTGACAAAATCGCAAGTTCGGATTTTTTCCTGCTGGATTCCTCGGGCCCGCGAGTTTATGGCTAAATCACAATGAATCATCACTAGTGCGAGGAATCACGCATAACTACTCCAATTGGGGTATAGTGTTTTGGGTTGGGATACCGTACCAAGAATACCGAGACCGCTTGTTTTACGGTAAGATTATGCAAAAAAAGGTGAAAAACGTTCCAAAACAGGTTTTGAGTATGTGTTTAGTATTTTTTCACTGTTCTGATCTGACAACTTTGGTTTATCTTAATCGATGTTTATGTAATTTTGACAGCTGACAAATTTGACAGTGTCATCGATAAATCAATCAATCTTTACTTTTTTAAAGCCAGACACCTGTAAAACGGTACTGAGGCAGAAGAAATAAAAAAGTAAAACACAGAAAACAAAACCCAACCTGTGCTATATGTACACGCTCGTACATGTTGCTGCTGTCTGATAACAAAGTCATAATTATTTTGTTCTTCCCTTGTTTTACCAATGTTCTTGGTGTGAGTGGAGAGAAAAAAGATTGAAGTTCTTGATCAAAGTTTTTTGGAGAAATTGTTCTCAAATGCTAGACATTATCTTTACTGAACCCAATAGCCATAGAGAAAAATGAAAATACATTTATTCTACGGTAAATGACAATAAATTCTCTGTTTTCTCGGTATTCTCGAGTCTCGTTGTTTCTGTCTCGTTTACATGACTAGAACAAAGATGCGTAAGTCAGGGGCGCGCATATTGTATGAATTGTTTTACTGTGAAATTGTTGTGTTAGGATGTCGATAAACTTTGATGACTTGATAGATCGATTACTGACTGTAGGTGTGCAAGGCGGTCGGGGCTTGGTAAACTCCGTCACCGAACAAGAAGTGGTTCATGTGTGCAGTGCCGCCCGCGAGGTGTTCCTTTCACAGCCGCCGTTCCTGGAAGTTGAACCGCCGATCACGGTAGGTGCGTGCTGCAGTGGCAAGTCTATACGCGACTGTTTAGATTTGCGGCGACACCCACGGTCAATACGCCGACTTGCTGCGTCTGTTCAACCGAGCGGGCTTTCCGCCGGCCAGCAACTATCTGTTCCTTGGAGACTACGTGGACCGCGGCAAACAAAACATAGAGACCATCTGTCTGCTGATGTGCTACAAAATCAAGTACGCGGAAAACTTCTTCCTGCTGCGCGGCAACCACGAATGCACGGCAATCAACCGCGTCTACGGCTTCTACGACGAGTGCCAGCGTCGCTACTCCATCCGTCTCTGGCAGGTAGGCAGAGTACGTGGTGTAGACATGTGGTGTGTAGGTGTTTCAAGACGTATTCAACTGCTTTCCGTTCTGTGGGCTGGTGGGCGGCAGGATCTTCTGTATGCACGGCGGTCTGTCGCCGGTGATCAAGACCTGGGACCAGCTGCGTCAGATTCCTCGTCCAGTCGACCCGCCCAACCCGTCGGTGCTGATCGATGTGCTCTGGGCCGACCCTGAGAAAGGCATCCGTGGATGGCAGCCGAACGCGCGTGGAGTCAGCTACACGTTCGGTTCCGACGTCGTGGCCGAGTTCTGCCACAGAATGGACATCGACCTCGTGGCGCGCGCCCACCAAGTTGTGCAGGTAACTCTCTCACTCACTCACTCGCTCACTAGCGCTGTCTTGCTTAGGATGGCTACGAATTCTTCGCTGACCGTCGTCTCGTCACCATCTTCTCGGCGCCGCATTATTGCGGCGAGTTCGACAACGCTGCCGGTCTGATGAGCATCGATGACGCTATGCTGTGCTCCTTCGAAATTTTGCGTCCCACTAACCGCCCGCAACGCGTCGGACAGCGAGGCTGATTCATACATTACTCGTCTTCTCTATTTCTCTGAATAAAACGCACTCGGTCTCACTGCTCCTTTTCTATAGGCCTACGTACATTACAATTGCCTTAAGCCAGATCTCAATTAAGTTTGTATTTTTCGGCCATCCGTTGGAGCAGAGGAAAAGTTTGTTGAAATCAGCGTCACAAAAGTGACGAATACACTAAATACCTACATGTATGTGTAGGTGATTATTATGCAGGCAAAAACCGAATAGATACGTACACGGAAACAGAATGGATCAATTCATTATTGCAGAGGGCTGAACTGGCGATCGAAATGCTATTCGCGGTTAAACTTACATATTAGAACAAGATTTTTGGCTTAGAAAGCATGACCGAGGGAATTGGTGCATATACAGGTATTCAGTCACAGCAAGAATGCTATAAAAGAGTATGAAAAAATGTGCCACTCAGCGGCCGGCCGAGTGTCGGTGCGATCTTGCCTTGCAATTGGACACTTCTTTTAGTTATCGTGATAATTCAAGGTCTTAGACGAAAAATTCAATGAATTTCCGTTGTAGAAAATCTCTAAAAATTTTGTGAACGTCGTGCTTTCTCAGAAGGTTGCTCTGCGATACTGTAAAGCCTATGGGCAATTACCGGAGGGGTCGGGAAATTATGGTGCAGCGCATCAACACTCGACCGGCCGCTGAGTGGCACCTTCTTGCTACTCTTTTATGCATTCTTGGTCACACTTTCACACTCAAGCACAGTTCAAACAGACACACTAAAATAAAGGTGTCGTAATATTGACCTCTTTCTTCAGTATCGTTTGTAGTAAACGCCATTGCGTCTCCGCATGCTTGTTGCACTTTGACTTCGGGCTACCTGTGTTACGATACACACAGTGCATATGGTGTGGTATCGCTGTATGATTCTAATAATACCGGCCGGTCGCTGTAGCGATCCGCAACTCCTCTGCTGTCCGAACGTCGATACTCGCCTCCAGAAATCGAGTTGCTTCTCTTCAATGATCTAAAGTTTTCGGTTATCGTATCAAACACACCGATATGTCTCAAAAAATTTTCCAAACAATAATAAAACCAGGAAACAAATTCTTACTTTCTCCTAGCAGTGCCATTACGGGATCCTAGACTACTGCGTAACCTAAAGCAAGACAAAGTTTTTCATCAGTTGTCCATGGTTCAGTGCGTACTGTACGTTACGAAATAAACACACTGGACTTCCGTAGGTTTGTTAAATGCTGTACTGTATATACAGGGTGTGCCAAAAAAAAACTACCCAGCAGATTTTTCGCTGTAGCAACCGCAAATCTCAACCGATTTGAATGAATCCTTTTTTAAATGAAAGATAAATAAATTCTTAAAAGTTTGCTGAAGTTTTCATTAATGTACTCTGCTTAGTTCCTGAGATTTTGGCTCTCAAATTCAAAACAGTGATTTTGGCAGTGAACAAGAGGGATTTTTTTATTATTCTGCACTTCGTAATAAAACGGATTCCTGCTACTGCTAAGGGCTATTGGAGGCTTTACTGGTGACACAGAAACTCGTTTTACTTCAACACTAAAGTATCATTAGCCCCAACAGTAGGAATCTCCTTTATTATGAAATGCAACGGAATCGCTCTTGTTCTTTGCCAAAATCTGTTTCGACTTAGAAGGTAAATATCTCAAGAACTAATCTGTGAATCTCAATAAAAATTGCACCAATCTTTGAAGAATTTATCAGTCTTTCATTCAAAACAGGATTCATTCAAATCGGTTGAGATTCATGGTTGCAAAAGTAAAAAATCTGATGTTTTGTTCTTTATCACTCTTGTTCATTTCCAAAATCTCTGTTTTGACTTTGAGGACAAATATCTCAGGAACTAAGCAGGCTATCTTAATAAACGGTACATCAATCTTTCAAGAATTTATTTATCTTTCATTTAAAAATAATTCATTCAAATCTGTTGAGATTTGCGGTTGCTAGAGCAAAAACTCTGCTGGGTTGTTTTTTTGGCACACCCTGTATATGGATGGGTGGGGTCTCCCCGTTGGCAAGGGCTAGGCTATTTTTTCTTGGAAGCAATAACTGGGTGATTTGTCATTTTTTTACAAATTCGAACCGAAAAAATCTTAAGTTGACTGTATTTTTTAGCTGGATTTGAGCTGAAACTTTAGTACCTACGTACGTAGAAAGTTGACATTACCTGGAAGTTTTATTATATCGAGGTGGAGGGGCAGTTGTGCGGACAGCTTGCGCATTTCTTGGACTGGCACTCCTGTGTCACATGTGTGATTCGGTATCAGAAAGCGCAAGAGCTAACCAGAAAGTACCTGGGATGGTAGTTCCTCGGCCGGCTTTCATTTTGAGCAAGTGTCCTAAAGTGTCGAATTTGAAAAACAATCGGAAACGTTTGTCTAAAACTTTCGTCTGCGCGTTGGTCGTTGTCCAGTGGTGTCCATAGCTTTATCAGGCAAGTAATACCAAGTGTCTTTGAAAGGTTCTCCTAAAGCGCACAACACATAGGCTCCATTGGGCCGAATGTCATTTGCGGACCGCAGGGCAACTCCATCCATTGTGTACAATCTACGAATGAAATTAATAAAATCGTTTACGCTTTCATACAACTTGATCCACTTTATGGGTTTCAGCGTGTTGGTACCTTTTGGGATTGATTCCGAATCCCCTTGCCATTGTTTCCATAGCCCAGTTGAGACCACGGTCTAACTGTTTTTCTGTGAACGTCACTTGCCGTCTGTCGTGTCCGTGTCCGTTACGAAATACACTGCAACGTCACATTTCTAAAGTGTCTGCTGGAATCAGCAGTCGGTCGCGCTTCTACCAGAGCTGCGGCGCGTCAACTAGGAGCTAATTCGATCGACGCCGGCCTTGTTGTTTACTAAATTTAGGAGAAGAGTACGGCTGCGTGCGAGCTGCTCCGACCACAGCTGAAGCTACTACTTTTGCTAGTTGAAATCGTTGTCGGCCGCGCCGCGGCGGCCCACCTAGTTTTTGTGGTGGCTGCGGCCGTTTTTCATTTGTTGTTTGTTTGTCTGTGTGTGGCGGTAGACGTCTGTCTATCTGTCGTGGATGGATGGATGACTGGACTGGAGATCTATGTTCGTGTTTTTTACACACTGCCGTGGTGACACCGAGTCTTTTCTCTGACTGAGTCTGTCTGGTGCGCGCGCATTAATTGTTGGTGGTGTTTATTCCAGTAGAACAAACAAAATTCCATGCATACCTGGCGTTGCTAAGGTCTTACGTAAGAAATTTTTACGTTACTTCGTGGTCTTAGTATAGTAAGAAAATGGCAGCGTTGCCTTCTGCTTGCTTGATATAACTGCCTATCTTGAGGTCAGTTTGGTTTGGTGTCAGCTGTGCGTGTTTACCTCTATCGGCACTTGCCTCCTGCAGTGCAGCAGCTTGTTAACGGTGGGCTGCGCATAATATAACTTCCTAATAGATGTGTTTTTAGTCTCAGTTTATAAGGATGTGAGCGTGATAGGGTAGTCTTCCTTACGGTATGTTTAGGTTGTGTATTACATAGGGTTGATCGATTTTTTTATGATATCTCTATTTTTTCTTGCGTAAGCTGAACAGGATTTTTTAGTTTCTGACACGGGCTAGCAATTCGCCAGAAGGGAAGTAAACTTTTAAAATTCTGAGGGGTTGAAAGGACGGTAAACCAAAACGTTTGATTTTTTGCAAAATTGAGGAGATAAAAAAATGTCCCATCCACTATTAGGTTTCGTTCTCGGTCAGTTCTTTGTCGATTTGGCTCAAATTGACAAGATATCTGGATAAAAATTTACAAGATACAGACAGACTATGGAAGTTTGGTGTGAAAATTCTAACTGCTGCTGGTTTTGTGACCCAAAACCTGAGAATCAGGGAGGTTCACGTAAATTCTAATTTTTACTATGGCACCTCACAGGAGCGTTGACTTGTTGGCTAAAAGATAGGCTTGTCCGCCACGCCACTGCTCGCGCGGCACTTGTCTGTGTCTTAGTGATGGTGAGGAGATGGAATTTCAGGCATGGCCGAGCCTACTGCGGTCATTCCGAGTATCGCGCCGCCGGTACCGGTGGGCGATACGTCATCGACGCCGACCTCTCCAAACGGACCGCAGGGCACCCCTGGAGGGTGTCGTCGCTTTACCTACACCAACCCTGCCCAACCTTCTGCCGCCCCTCCTGTTGCAGCCAAGAAAACCCCTCGGGACTTCATTTTCATTTCCACCTTGGGTGAAGGCTCGTTCTCGACGGTCTACCGAGCTCGGGAGGTGAGCTCTAGTTACGAGTTCGCCATAAAAGTTTGCAACAAGCAGCTGATCAAGAAAGAGCGGAAAGTGCCATACATAATGCGCGAGAAAGAGGTGATGGCCATGTTGTCGTCCAGAGAGCCGTCGCACCCTTTCTTCGCGCGTCTCTACTGCACCTTCCAGGACGAGACGCGTCTCTATTTTGTGATGACTCTGGCTCATCGTGGCGAAATGCTGGACTTTCTGCGCAAACTCGGCTCCTTTGATGACAATGTGACTCGGTTTTACGCCGCCGAGATAGTTGACGCTCTGATGTTCTTGCACGGATTAGGAGTGGTTCACAGAGACATGAAACCCGAGAATGTCTTGCTTTCCGAACGTATGCATATACTCATCTCTGATTTCGGATCTGCAAAGATCATGGGAAAGGACGAGGACTGGTCCAACAGGCCCACTCCACTGATGCCCCAGGCCCCGCCGGTCCAGAAGAAACGTGCGTCTTTTGTGGGAACAGCTCAGTATGTCAGTCCCGAAGTACTCAACGGTAAACATGTTACTCACAGGTACGTCATTACCCAAAAATTTGGAGCGGTCTGAGGTCGTCTTGGGGAGGGAGTCCAAAAATCGCTGTAAAATTCCCTATTTTGTTTCAAAAAGGGCAATAATTTTCGGCTAGTTGTATGGACGACCGAAGGGGTGGTATCGGCCCGCGAGGGGTTTACCAGCCGTCCGAACGGCCCCGGCCCTTGTATGACGAAAACCGATATTTCTGAGGTTACAGTACGGTTTTCAGGTTTTTACTTCTCAATCGTTGTTTCTACTTTGAAGAAATTCAAATATAGCTTGCTAAAATCGTATTTCTTCGGAATTAAGAAAAGAGGTGATCTGTAAGTCAGCGCAGTAGCAGCAATCAAACACGATAAAAACCCGGGTAACCAACCGATAAGATCTTTCGCCATTTCTCATGCCCGAAATTATTTTGCTTAAATACAGTGTTGGCCTTAAAAAAGGCCGCCTGGTCTTTTTTAATTTTCCGCTTTACTTCAAATGGCCGCCATTCCGTCAATTCTCAACCGAATGAAACGATTTTAACATGATTATTATTATTATTATTATTTGCTTGCAGATTGGTTTGA
The DNA here is from genome assembly GCA_030248155.1 of Sabatieria punctata. Taxonomy (NCBI): domain Eukaryota; kingdom Metazoa; phylum Nematoda; class Chromadorea; order Araeolaimida; family Comesomatidae; genus Sabatieria; species Sabatieria punctata. The sequence goes on along the minus strand of JASANB010003044.1, from coordinate 63,394 downwards.
CCAAATCCTACCTACCCTGCTAGTCTTCTGTAACTTTGAATTACGCCCTATCCGAAATGAACTAACACGAATTTTCGGACGTCAAGTTTGAACATGCATATCGCACGAATCCTTCATCGGAGTTTTACCTATTTTTGCAGCTTAACGAATCTATACATGGACTTAAAACCCTGAAGAGGTCGGCTTTTTTAGCACAACCGGTTAAAATTTGGCGAATTTTTACTTTGATAAGGTAAAAAAATTAGCATTGCCAAATGTGAGAGCACGACTGTAGAGCTTAATTTAGGTGTTGATTGTGTTAACCTTTGTTGTTGCGATTGTAATCCACAACCCCACTAGTTCTTCTAACCTTGCTTTCCGTGCAAGCGATAACACCCTCAGTTTTTAATGTGAAATTTTCACGGTCGTTGAAAGTGAAAATCCGCCAGATTTTAACCGGCCATGCTAGAAAGCTGACCGCTTCAGTATTTTAAGTCTGTATAAAAATTGGTTAACCTGCAAAATTTGGGATAGATGTAATGAAGGATTCGTGAGATAGTAACGTTCAAATTTTTAAGTTAAAATTAAAATTGAAACGTCTGAAAATTCGGATGAGTTCATTTCGGAAGGACACAAGTCAGACCTATAGAAGGCTACCAGGCTAGGGCTTGACCAAAACAAACTTCATTCGGTTGAGAATTGAGAGATTGGCGGCCATTTGAAATTATTCGGAAAACTCGAAAAAAGACCACGCCAACACTGTAAATGGCAAAAAATGGTTTAGAGAAAATGGAGCAGCGATTTAATTGAGAGATTTATGCGTATAAAAGAGAAAGAAGCGATAGAGAAATGTGCAGCAGGTAGCGAATTGTGTTTGGTTGAGTGGAAAGTGTTGCAGTTGTGACTACTGGGCGCTCGGCTGCATGGTCTATCAGATGTTGTCGGGGCTGCCGCCGTTCCGTGCCCCCAACGAGTACCTGGTGTTCCAGAAGATAATCAAAGTGGAGTACAGTTTCCCGCAAGGCTTTCCAGAGATCGCCAAAGACTTTGTGCTGAAGTTGTTGGTGACCGAGCCGAATGCCCGACTCGGCGGCATCGACGAGCAGCAGATTCGTTCGCACCGGTTCTTCGAAGGCGTCGATTGGGCGTCGTTGCCCGAGCAGAACCCCCCGCAGCTGCTGCCCTACCTGCCTGCCAGCGGAGACCAGCCGGCCTTCCATTCCAGCATCGATCCTGACCTGTTGCAGCCGGGACTGGACGACGAACAGATGACTCGCTTGCTGGGGTTGCAGTTGAATCCGGAGTTCGAACTGTTCAATGCGAGAGAGCAGCCGGAGGTGGAGGCGGCCGACCGGCACCTCTGCGACGTGACGGGCGATGAGCGGAAGCGTCGTCTGGAGGAGCAGCGCAAATCCAACCCCTACCACCGGTTCGTGGACGATAATCTGATTCTGAAGCAAGGGCTGATCGACAAGAAGAAGGGTCTGTTCGCCCGACGCAGAATGTTTCTGCTCACCGAAGGCCCGCATCTGTACTATGTCGACCCATCGGGAATGGAGTTGAAGGGACAGATTCCGTGGTCTGCGCAACTGCGGCCCGAGGCCAAGAACTTCAAGACTTTCTTTGTGCACACGCCCAACCGCACCTACTACCTGTTTGACCCTGACAACCACGCTGTCGACTGGTGCGACGCAATCGCACAGGTTACTCACTTTTATTACGCTCGAAAGGACAACCAATGACTACTACCAACTGCTTACTGTGATGGCTACGGCTCGGCAAGAAACAGTTTTCTCTGGTTTCTATATGGAGCTCGATAACTTATTTGGATTTTTTTGCATGGTGTTAACAGCTGCCTTCATACGCGGTTTATACAAACTTCCGTACTGCGTAATTGTTTCGTCTTAATTTAGCACTTGATTAATATTAATATTATTATTGTGCTTTTAGACCCGTTTTTATTTTCTAGCGTTTCCACCTCAGCTGTAGTAGAGTCTATGTTGATGAGTGCTTGAAAGCAAAATCAATCTATCTGTAATAATTGGTATTGACTGATTTTCACTTCAGTTGTCCACTAGTCCGTATTTCAATAATCTTATGCGCGCCTGCTTTACCGGCTTTATCCTTCACCATACCTCTGCTTATAATTTATTTTCTGCGTCGATGTTAGTAAGGGGTACCAGAAATAATATATACGCCGTATTATCATTGTCCAAGCGCCTGGTTTACGTTACATGGCTAGGGCCAAGTTCCGCTGGGGGTGGTGTGGAAAAAGCCGGTTTCGCTTAGTTTTTGTGTAAAATAGTGAACAGCTTATACTGAAAGTATTGCAAGCCGACTGCTGTTTAGGTATAATTTTAGCCAGTCTCAGTTGAACTCTTGGTTATCGATTTTTCTCCTAAATGGCGGACGTCAGTTCCCGAATTCGAAAGCGCTCATATTATTCGCTCCTTGTCCTTATTATCAGATCGGAGTGAATCGAACTACGCTTAACCCCTCCAAAGTGTATACTGCGTGATGTCAGGGTTACTTCTGTACCTGGCTGAATAGAAAGTCGAGGAATCGCAACGCAGAAGATAAATCTTTGGAAAAAATGCAAATGTATGAGTATGATTGTTTAGTGGTACAGCACTTGAAGAACTGGTATGATGTTAGGCAATCAACAGCTCTGTCGAGCCGAAAATTTGGCAATTGGCACCAAGCCAGACAGTTGCTTCCAGCGATGCATGTACAAGTGTTGAGCAAAGTAAAGTTAGCGCGTTGCTTGCATAGTATAAGGAAGAAGCTTACTACACGATGAACGCTCCCGGGTTAGCCATTGCTGTCCGTTGCTCTATAGGTGGCAGATGTATGCTTTTGTTCCTTTGTGCCCTGCAAATAAACTAACAACACTAAATTAACATGAAACTAGACTAGATTAGACTAGAACTTTATAGAACTCGGTTACTATTGCGTATATCGGACATAGGCTTAAGGTGGTATTTTGGCAAGATGCCGTCTTTTGAACCATACTTCGTACACAAAGCTGGAAAATCTTTTCGAAAGCAGCATAAGAAATCGGACCGTGTGCAAGATGGTGATCTTCTTTTCATAGATCAAACCGGAGATGCGCTTGACAACGCCTCGAGGGGCCAATCGCCGGATGGCATGCTTGTAATTTTGACCGCGCTTATTACATACTTCATGATCCGCTACATCTATTCTACCCTATCGTGATCTCTTCTTCCATCCACAACTTGTGATCGCGTGTGTGGGTGGCACTGCTGTTCAAGTGAGCGGCTTGGTGGCCTCTCTCTCCAGAACCAAATGTATGTTTAGAGTCCGTATCCATTCTGCTCGTTGTCTTCTACGTCGCTATTATTATTCTGTGTATTGTGACCATGATTGTGCTCGTTGAACAGTTCGGGCCAGCAGGAAAACGAAGAGGAACCGGAGCAAGCAGAAAGAATTCGTGTCCAACATCACGCTGTCAATTATGAAGGAGTTCGAAGAAAACCAATACATCGAACTGGTGGAGTCACCGGCTCCCAAAGACTAGCTGGCAGAACCTGAAGAACAGATGCTGCTCAGACCAGTGCTCAACATCGAATTTTTCGACTTGATCGAGGATGATTCATCAACGGAAGAAGAGGGAATGATTGATTCTGAGCGTTCGAGCGAGTCCGAGAGCAGCAGTGACGACAGCGAGCGCACAGACAGTAAACGGTCGCCGCCCATAGAGGACGCTTTTGTGGAGAGTTCGATGGTGACACCGGCCGACGCACTGGGATCGGAGAATCTTTACCTCCAGTTCAAAAGAGACACGACACGACAGCCAATCATGATTTGAAACTGACCCTCTTTTTCTTCTTACTTACTTCGTACAGTACGTACTGTATGTATATTAGTTCTCTTTGTGATCGTTAAGATTCTCGTTACAGCACCGGACACATCAGTAGGAGAGAAAGCTTACAGTACCTTCCCTCGATTTCCTACCTTTTTGACTTTTATACTTTTTTCTATCCTGATCAATGTAAAATGGTAAACGGGAATCTTTGAGAAAATTGGTTGAGTGAGGTGCATCACAGGACAGCTGATATCTAGGACAAGCCTTTAGGTTGAACGATACCTACACTTTTGATGCTATGTTGAAGTGTAGGACACACTATTGCGCAGATACGGTATCTAAACTACAGGGACTACTAAATAGGGTACCGTCTGTGTCTGTCCAAGAATTCCCTGTCTCGCCTTTCAAGGTCCTCCCAGTCAGGGTTTTCATCTGGATTGACATGTTTCCACGGTTCTTTGTAAGGCCCCCTGCTTTGAGCTCTGCTCATATTTCCATTCCTGGCAGTACCACCTCGGGGCGAATCGTTCTCCCTCTGGTAGCCGTATCCATTCGCCCACTCCTCATCAACATGGGCTCTGCAACACACAACTAACTCTTTCACTGCACTCGCACGCCAGACATGCCGAAAGATCTGATGCGTAGCAGCTTGCAAAAAGATACAGTACTGACTGTAATTTACTGTGTACGTAATCTCTTGTATCTTTATCGTTCGGATATTGAGAGAGATGTACTGCTGAGCTGGCATTATTTAGATAAATGCCCAAAAGTAGATGCCCAAAAGGGAAAGATACCAAATATGGCACTGGTAACACTACCTACTGAAACGGAGTTTATGGAGTAGTATCAAATGCAATACAACACACAGAATAACAAGGTGGACTGCACAGCAACTGGATATGCAAAACACTCACTAAACAATCACAATCTTTCATCACTCTCCCTAACGGACTAGTCGGTCGCTTCTTTGCCTGACGGCCGTTGAATTGAACTGTATACATCCTTCTTCTCATCATTTTCATCACTTGCCATACTAATTCATTTTATTCTTTTCCTAACACTCCGTCTAGCGATTTGCACTGTTCCGTACTCTTGCTTGATCAATCTCTTTCTTCTCTGTGCTTTACTTTCGTCTCTCTTTTCATTATCGATCAAACCGATTTCCACCTTCTTTCTAGCGCGCTCAAACGGAACCTCCGCTTTCTCCTCCTTTGTCATATTCTCCTCATTCTCCTACCCTTCGTCTTCTTTCTCACAATTCTCCTTCTTCTACTCTTCTTCCGTGTTCTCATCCTCTCCTTCTTCCTCTTTCTTTTCCAGTTTCCTTTTTCTGCTAATTTTCTTTCGCATCTTCTTTCTTTTTCATCTTTCTTCGTTTTGCTTTCTTCTCAGCCTTCTTTACTTCTTTCGTCTCTTCACCTCTCTTCTTGCAATCACAGTCTTTCACTACGTACAGGGTGATTCACATATTCCGAGGGGGTGGTTTCGTAAGCTCAGAACTCTTTTGTGTGGACCGAATAGGCAGATTTTTGGATATGATACGTGGACATACTTTGCATTTTACCGTTTCAAATTTTAGCTTGTTTTGTCACGAAATGCCTGAAAAAGGGCAATTCTACAGCAAAATGAAATTTCAAACATTGGCGCTAAAAATTTAACATAAGAAAAAAGAATCAGATTTCTGGAGTATAATCTGATAGTACTTTATGATTCTGGGTCACTAACCATAGTTGTACAAAATTTTCAGCTTGCTGTAAACACTTCCCTCAGCATCAAGACCATATCCATAGAAACGTTGTAACCTTCTAATTAAAGTCGAATGAAATTTACTAGCCTTTACAACGGTACTTTTCCTCAAAGGGAGCTCAAAAATAGAAGCCCGATTTCTATTAGAAGTAAACGACAGGCAAGAAACTTACTGAATGCACGCAAAAGACTTTTTATGTACTGTACGTACATTTCTGAAAATTCATCTTCAGTCAAATACCATGTTTTATGCATGTCATATTGTTGTATTTGTGGGCCGAGTGGGAGGTTGATACAACAGGATTCCAAACAAGGGTTTATTGGGAACGATCGCCCAATAACAGTAACAACAAATAACAATGAAGAAGCAGGGATAGGGAGTGACTCACGGGGTATGAGCCACTGGGGGAGACAGTAGAGAGGGTAAGCATACAAGGGATAGCAAATGAGAGCACAATGAGTGCAAACAAGAAGCTCATGGAAGCTCATAGAGAACACTGCAGAGCGGGCTGCTTATATACGGCCATAGAACGTTCCAGAAAGTTCTAGTCCGAGTAAGAGATAAGAGAGAGGGACTGACCTTTTCCAGAACATTCTGTACATAGATAAAAGGCACGTACACACAGACTATTAGCACATCGCTACCTATAGTCTAACAGTAATATGTAGTTAACAGAGTGTAACTACAACACATATATACAGTATGTACTGTGAATTTTGTAGTGAGAGATTGAGGTGCATAACACAATCTAGAGCATTGCTTTCTGAGCCCGCAAACGTTTTTCAGTAAGATATGGCGAGTACTTGAACAGAGTGCATCTTCTGGATCTTGAAACATTGGAATACCGAGACGATTTGTGATAGATCTACAGTATGTATACCTAGACCTAATTCGTAGTACTACAAACTACAAACTACAAACTACATATTTTCGGCGATTATGACGTCATCACGACTACAAATTAACTAAGACTACAAATTATTTTGGCTGACTACAAATTGACTACAAACAACTATTTCAGAATTTGCGAATTTGTAGTCAATTTATAGTTTTTTCTTGCTCATTTTCCGATTTTTTAAGTAATTTTATATAAATTTAGCCTGCAATCGGCATTTTGAGCTGTCTTGAGCTTACGATAAGGTTACCAAACTGGTGAAAGCATACCAAGAAAGAAGATATTTTTATGTAAATTTTTAGAAAGATTGTTTTTCCAATTTTCCTGCTTTTTACCACAATAAATTTTCAAGGAAAGAAGACCTCATGATTGACTTTTGTACATTTGTTCGTGCTTTTTATTGTCTTGGTTTTTAAAAAATGTCTAATCATATTTTTAGAAAAATACTAAATGTTCTGCGTTGGAATTCTTTTGAACATTGAATTCCGTCTGTTTCTTTCTTTCCAGAAATATCTATTAGGAAAGCCGATTTTTTTCTCAGAAATACAATTAACAGGCTTATGGTCATACATGTAACAGGTCATCCGCCGAAGGGGCGAGGGGGGGTTGCGGAAGGTCTGGCGCCGGCCGGGGGGGTCTGAGCCAAAATTTTGGGAGGGGGTTGGGCACTAAAAAACGCTCAAAAATAAAAAAACGCACTTTTTTGGCTAAAAATCGCTAAATTGGGCTGAAATACAGCTAAAAAGTGCTGTTTTGCAGGCGATCTTGGCAATTTTTGTGTCTGAAATTGTAAAAATTGTAAAAATTTGCTCAAAAATTTACTTGCCAGAAAAATCGGAGGGGGGGTCGGAGAAATCGTCTCGGGGGGGGGTCCCATCAGGGGGTCTGGCCTAAGTCGGGTGGGGGCAGACCTCCCTGTTACATGCTGTTGTATGCTTCTGGTTACCATTTCTGCAAAGCATTACTATGACTGATTGTTCAATTGACAAAAATTAGCTGTAATATCGAATTTCTGACGTTTGGCAACCTGACTACAAATTGACTACAAACTAAGACGACATATTTTTTGAACCTGAATTTGACAACTACAAACTAAGACTACAAATTGAAATTCTTTGAGGAAATAGGTCTATGTATACCGCATTTTTTACAGCCTTGTAGATGTAGAATTTTCAAATTTTTTTGAGAGGTCAAAGGTGACCAGAACCAGAGGAAACGATTGTAAGCTAGCTATCCCTATTTCTAAAAAACATCTAAATTGTAGACTAAACTTTTTCACTCATAAGGTGGTAAAGTTCTGGAATCAACTGCCTAATGAAGTTGTGAATGCTAAGTCTTTGGACAAATTTACGGCCTTGGTGAAAACGCAAAATTTGCCGCAGCATTTGTTATTTAGTTAGGCTACGTAATATGTCAAATATGGCGACTCGTGGCCTGTCGCTCCGACGGCTTTGTGTTACTCGGGCGATAAAACTTTGACTTTGACTTTGAAAAGATGTTTTCATGGTGTTTTATGCATAAATTTAAAAACGCCAAAATACTTAATTATACAATTCTTGAAACAAATTAGGTGCAAAACTAACTAACCGTTCTGAACCAGTAAAGTGTCTGTATAATATGATGCATCGCAAAAACGGTATTTCTATTTAAACTTGCCTGAGGGAATTTTTGCACAGTTTTTGCAGAAATTAACGTTTGTGTTTGCGCGATTTTTTCTAAAAATACCCATTGAAATACCCGGTATTTTTCAAAAAATTGGGTATACCCGGGTATGGGTATTTCAAAAAGTACCTGGGTATGGGTATTGGATGAAAGGCATGTGCAATGGCGTAGCTGGGAATCGAACCCAGCACCTTTGGATTGCCGGTCCTGTGCTCTAACCACTAAGCTACACGCTATACACTAAGCTATACCAATTTCAGGTAGTTTTGCTCAAAAATACCCAGTTTCGGGTATGGGTATGGATACCCGATCAACAGTAGTAGCAGGGATAGATTATCATAGATATTACTAGGGCACTTGAATGTATTCCACACAGTTGCAAGGGTCAAACCTCCGTACCTCTTTACTGCCAGGCTACCTAGCACAGCACACCAGAAGGAGAATGCGGTATGGTGCTGGTGTGCTGGTAACATTGTTCTTACCTAAATGGGACGAAGGTTCGTTACAGATAAGCCTTCTGACACATTTTTTGAATATTTTAAAACTGTGACAACCGTGGGACCAGATTACATTGTATATTACGTAGCTTAAAGTTTTAAGAGGGTGGAAATAGGAACAAACAAATTAAACGTACGGATGTTGAAAAGAGGCGTTTCCAGCCGCAACATACACGCCTCCATCGTAAATGTCGTCTTCTCGCTCAATGTAAGTGCCATTTTCATCGTAAATGGCTTGTATTTTATCGCCTTCCAGTGCTGGGGCAATTCTGTTCAGTTCTTCCTTCAATTGCTCTATTGTTGGCACCTGCTTTTCACGCCAAATGTATAGTTTAGGCCTGAAACAGTCATTTCTAGCTAGCTATCGCTCTCGCTATCCGGTCTTCTTTTGCTCATTTCACTTGAAATCCTTGTCTCCGTTTCGGAGAATGACGATGCGTTTTGTAGGTGGTTTGCTGTATCTGTTGACCAGGCGTTCGTTCCAAGCGCGCTGTCGGAAATCGCCGTACTTCTGCTTATTCAGTTCCAGGTAGGTCGGCTGCCGCAACAACTCTCTAGTACTCATGGCACCTGCGTAATGAGCGCACTACTGTTGGAAAGTCCGGGGTTAAAAAAATAAGTTCAGGTTCAAGTCAAGTCCAACATCGAAATTTCAAGTTCAAGTCCAGGTTCAGGTCCATCATCTAAAAAACCTGGACAATAGGTTCAGGTTCAAGTCCACTGATAATTTCAAGAATTGTTCAAATTCTGCACTGCTGGCAAGTTTTCTGAGCTACAGTTGTATATAAGCTTGTCTACTAGTAATGAAAGACGAAAACCACATTTTATGGGGCAGTAGTTTCGTTTTCTCGCATATTCAGTTTGAAAAATAGGTGTAAAAACACAAATGTTGTGCAATCCAACCGCAAATTTGACAAATTTTGCCTAAATTTTCACTCAAATTTTGAACCTATTGAGTGAGTCCAGTAAAACGAAACAGGTTCAAGTCCGGCTGAAATAAAATAGGTTCAGGTTCAGGTTCAAGTCCACAGATTTCAGGTTAAAAACCTATTAATAAGTCCAGGTTCAAGTCGGACTTGCCAACAGTAGAGCGCACACAGCCTCTATCCTACCACAGCCAGTAGCTAAGTAATCATCGACTTACTTTGAGTTCTTCGGGGCACATATCCGTCCCGAGGCGACCTAGACCTCGTCCGTCTGTCGCCCGCCGACATAGCAGGTTCTTGAGACTTCTCCACTCTCTATTTGAGTGTTGGCGCGCTGTTTATTATTGTTTCTATGGCCTGGGTTAGACGTCAATACCAGGGTGCCACCAGTATTTTTTCTTCGCGTGCCATTCATATTACGCGCTCTTTAGAATCGGCAGACTACCCGGTCACTTCCCCCACATGCCTTGTTTTAGCCTTCTAAACTAATCTAATCTAATGACAGTCAGGCTCTTAACGACGTTTATGGTACCAGTACCTAGGCTACTGGCACCATATATGGTACTCCCACATTCGGCCACTGTGGTCCACTCTGTTCAGATTTCTCATTATTCGCACTAATGACAGTTGGGACCTTGGGATTTTTGGGTAACTTTTTGAGTGGATTAAGAAATTTTGGTCAAAATTTTTGTGAGCAAAAAATTTTTAGACTACTTTGGGCTGGGCCTAGCTGGACTGGAACCCCCTATAGTTTTTATTTCATAATTTTGTAGCGCTATCAATTTGCTACAGCTTGGTATACAGCATTTGGGGCTACGACCCGACATTCGTGAAAAATTCGGCACCGAATGGCCAAAACCATGCAGAATTCGTTAGTTTTGCCTTAAGAAACTTGGATGCAAGATTTGTTTCGCACTAATGAGTTGGGACCTAAAAATTGGGACGTTTGGGTAACTTTTAGAGTAAATCCCATGTGCGCATAGCTTGTAATCTCTGAACGCCATTCTGTCTTTGTTTATCTGGTGCGGCATCACAATTTGAACTACGTTTTATTATCTGCACGCAAAAAATAAGACAACTGAATTACGCCGCCGATCTTACGTAGCGCTCCGCTCAACGCTGGAGGGAAAATAAAGACAAAAAGGAAACAACTTTTCTCTCGGATTTAATCAGAGGAATTGAGCTGGTTGAGGAACGAATTATTGCGTTCGCATAATACCCGCAGTCAAAAAGGTCATTTTATACTTGGAAGCGGTTAAGCTGGCTAACAACACGTTTTATTATTTTTATTCGTTTCTTCACTTCAGTCGGCGGCAGCAGTGCAGAGTAGGAGAGAGAAAGCAGTGGTTAGGTAATAGGAGCAGCTAAGCCTAAGGTAGTACGTTGCTTCCCTAAAATACGTATTCTGCTTGTTCTTTGTTCACTATGTTCGTCCTTTAATTTTTTCCTCCGAAAAAACAATGGCGGAAAATAGCGCGGCTATTCTTAATTTCACGAAGACCTGCCCCCAAGCGTGTTTTATGCGGTAGCTCATGTTCTGTTAATTTGAAATGGATTTGGATTGTGTTGGGCGATAAAAGTTCGTTCGTTCATATAACTTACCAATGTCTACTAGTGGACCAACGCACAGCTTTCTACGCAAAAGTTCAATTGCCAACTTGCAATACCAAGACTAGATCGAATCAGAGACTGACTCCTAGTAGGCCCAATGCATACTCTGAACATAAAGTTCGTATTTCAGGCTGGGGGCAGTGACCGAACATGGTTTTCATTTCACTTGGCAAACCGTACGGTAGCATACCGTAACGTTGATAATACGCCGTGGAAACGTGTCTGTTTGTGACGTTTCTGTTTTTGATTGACCGCCGCCACCTTTTCTACAGGTTCTGTCTGAGCATATTACGTGCGGCATTTTGTGCTGAAGAAAGTGTATGATGGTTAAAATATTTGTGGGCAATGTCCCTGATTCAGCGCAAGGAAGTGAACTGCGCGATTTGTTCTCTAAATATGGCAAAGTAACGGAATCTGACGTTCTCAGTGGAAAAGGTTTTGGTTTCGTGGTAGGTAAAAAAGCGGCAAACCTTCTACTAATCTTCACCAGCGTGCCACCCTACCTGGTTTCTTCAAGCTTACGTTGCCTCATGCGTAGGTTCTTCCGGTTTAGGTGAAGTGGCACGCTGGTGGAGGTTAAAAGGTTTGCGAAAATGCGTATGACTTCTCTGATAACTTAATTGTGATGCGTTTGTTTCTTTTTTAGCATATGGAAACACAGGAGGAAGCTGACGCCGCAATAGCAGGCTTAAATGGCACAGAATTAAAGGGACGTAATTTGAACGTTGAGGTGAGACATTTTTTTAACGAAATAGCCACGTACACGTGTGACGATAACCATGCATTTCGGTTCGCAGATGAAGCAATAGTTGGAATTTTCTGGCAAAACTTGCCCAAAGATTCCATTCATAAATTCTGAAAATTAGAGCCAAATCCATAAAGAACTGGTCGAGAACGAAACGTTTGAGTAAAGCCAAAAAGATACATGAAAGTTTTTTATCTGTGCTGTAAATTCTGAACACACATCAATACTTGGAGCAAAACTTTTTTTGTTTTTTTTACATCTATATCGGACCGTAGGAAAAAACCCATTGCAACTTTCTGTGCTCATGAAAACTGCGGGCTACACAGCCTTCAAGCTTTTCTGAAGCTGTTCTGACACACTTTCTTTCTGGTTCTTTGGTTTTGTCTCCTAAATTCGGTTGCAAACCAAATTTTTCAACTAGCAACTTATCCGAATCGATTTTTATACGACTAAAATCCATACATGGGCCGGGGGGTAAGGGGGTATACCCCTCCCCCTCGGCCGGCCATACCCCTCCCTCCCCCACCCACCCCCCTCCCGGGGGGAGGAATTTTTCGCTTATTCAAGGCAAAACAGGCGTTTTCGACCTTTTTTGGCTAAAATCAGTCTGATATAATGTAGTGTGCTTCTTCCGGTATTTGCTGTGTTACAGTATTGCTGGCTGGAGTGGAAGCCGCTATTTGTACGCAACGGAAAAGTAAGCGCTGTCCATTTGATCGGTGCTCATTAATAATACATGCACTGACTAACATGACAAGCGGCAGCCATTGAAAAGGGAATAATAATAATCTTTTTCTTGGCGTCAAACAGCTATTGACTTGTTGTGATGAAAAAGCTGTGCAGAGCTGGGGAACTATCTTAAATGTTGTTTGCAGTTGTCAACAGGCAAGTCAAAAGGAGGAGGAGGAGGTGGAGGCGGGGGTAGTATGCGAGGAGGGGGCAGAGGCGGAGGAGCAAGTCGAGGTGGCCGGAGAGACGGTGGCGGTTATGGAGGCGGAGGTGGGCGCTACTCCGGTGGCGGTGGCGGCGGCGGAAGAGACTACGGCGCGCCTCCTCGTCGCGACTACGGAGGTCGACCTGGTGGCGGTTACGACCCGTACGGCAGACCCCCTCCACCCAGTTCCTACGACAGAAACGGTTACTACGGTACGTGGACGGTCAGTCGTCATTTAGTCTCGCAGTTTCCGTTTTCCAGCAGACCCTCGAGGAGGATATGACAACAGAATGCCGGCCGCCGATCCGTACCGAAGACCCCCTGCGCCAGATTACAGAGCCAGCGATCCTTACGGAAGGGCAGATCCGTATGGCAGACCCATGGGATACGGAGCTGCAGCAGGTAGTGCCTTTGTTGGTGTTGAGCAGACTTTTCGGTTTGAACGAAATTTGCATCTGTAGCCTCGGCTAAGACTTTGCACTCCCAACGCCAAGGGTTTGGTAGACGAGAGTCCGAGTTTTGAGCGAAAGTCTGCGTTTTTTTTGGCTGTGTACTGGTTGTCTCGTCCCAGGCAAGTGTGCAGCGTTTGATTTTTAGCGGCGCGGGATTATGTGAATGGAATAGTGTCAAGGGTAACTTAGGTGCCTGCCAATTACAGCAGCTTTGAAGATTAGACAAATTGGTTCGGCTTGAAACGCAGTCTGCTCTGCTTTTTGGCAACTGCGTTACCTTCTGTTCGACTTTTTTCGCAACTGCGTTATCCCCTGCAGAACTCAAACGCTCGCGTTTAGCATTTCCACCGCCTTCTCTCAGGGTTCATACGGGTCAGGGAAGTCAGGGAAAAGTCAGGGAATTTAAAAATGGTCAGGGAAAAGTCAGGGAATTTCAGATCTGGTCAGGGAAAATTATGGGAATTTTTTAAAATTTTCTCGCCCTGGTTGGGCAGCTGCCCAACCAGGCCTCGTCAAACTCTGAAACTGTTAATTCCGGTTAATTTTACGCCAAGACTACATTTTAAATGCGTTTTTGAAAGCTATTTCTTCAAAATTTTCTCGCCCTGGATGGGCAGCGGCCCAACCAGGCCTCGTCAAACTCTGAAGCTGTTAATTCCAGTTAATTTTACGCCAAGACTACCTTTTAAATGCGGTTTTGAAAGCTATTTCTTCAAAATTTTCTCGCCCTGGTTAAGCTGCGGCCCAACCAGGCCTCGTCAAACCCTGAAACTGTTAATTCCGGTTAATTTTACGCCAAGACTACCTTTTAAATGCGGTTTTGAAAGCTATTTCTTCAAAATTTTCTCGCCCTGGTTAAGCTGCGGCCCAACCAGGCCTCGTCAAACCCTGAAACTGTTAATTCTTGCTAACTTCACGCTCGGAATACCTGCTGTAGCTGAGCTTGTTGGTAATGCAAAAGCTAGGTGAAACTGATCTTTCGAGCAACGGGACATACCAAAATTTGTGGGGGGGGTGGGCCTGCCGGTTTGGGGGGTCGTGGCGATTTTGGTGGGTGGGGTCAGGAAAAGAGTAGGCTTCAGGTGCGGTCGTTTGGGGGTCGAGCTAAAGTTGACGGGTGACGAGATCCCCGCGCCCCGGCCCATGTATGATGTCCCACCCATGTAAGTGTCCAGCTTTTGATCGTTAGCGGCGCCCAACTATTTCAGCAGAATTCCACCCACTAATATAGTGCTGAGTAACTTGGATGCATGCCAATTTTCAGCTATTTTGACTACCCGAACCGATTTTTTCGGCCCATGTATGTGGGACACGCTGTATTGCTGTTAGAGTTTGGTCGGGAGGCCGAGTGTCACCGGTGTCAGCTGCAGAGTGCGTGTGTCGGTTTCAGGCGGAGGAGCGGCGGTTCCGAGCGGCTACGGTGGATACGGAAGACGTGAGGACGCAGCGATGCCGCCGGGCGGCGGCTACTACGGCTCGGTGGCCGACCGGTCGGGACGGAGTGCGGCGCCCAGGTGAGGCAGAGTGCATGTAAGGTAGCTGTGCAGATAAAAACTAGCGGATCCGTGAGAGAAGTATTAGGGGACAATTCGAAGTGTTAGTGACGGTTCAGTTTCAGAGGCGATTATGGGACGGATCCCTACGATCGGCGATAAAAGAACCCCCAATTGTTTACTCGATACAAACTTTTTGTTTTTTTCCGCTCCACCCTCTGTTGTGCGTGTCGACCTAGCGGCTAACTTAAGTGAGCGGGCGCTAGAGCGAGCTGGCCGTTCGTTATCGTTCGTTTTTTCTGTCGTTCGTGTTTTATTGGTGAGGGGCTGTCGTTGTATATAGGCGGTCTGCGAGTAATTGGAAGAGTCCGTGAAGCGCTGTTTATCGTGTTAGGCCGTAGCGACTGTATGCTTCGTATGTTCGAACTCTAAAACTTGTGTGCGTTATGTCCGTCACTTTTCTATCTCTAAGAGTGCGTGGCCTAGATCGTTTGTGCGATTAAAACTTACCAAACACGACCTTGGAGATAAAGATTAGATGGTAGCGATCGTTTCGAGCCACAACTGACGTCAGAGTCGAATTGGCTCTAACTTACGCGCTACTACAACCCACCTACACTACACCGGTAAGCATTGACTACACACACAACACAACTCTTCTTGCAGGTTACACTGCGCTTTACATTCTTCCGTCACGCAGAGTCGCTTAGATTCAAAATCAAGACACTGCCGTAGGCCGTCAAAGAAGGCGCCGTACTTGGTTGGGTAGTAAAAGGCCGCTGTACTTTCTAACCGTTATTATGAGACCGTAATTATTATTGCCATACGCGTATTGTTTGGTTCTTTGGTGTTGTTACAAACTAATTGTTTATAGGTGCAGCCGTACCAGCACTCGGACGAATGGTGGACCGCCTGATAAAGTGGCTGCTTTGAAGACCATTGGAACCTTTCTTGAATTCCAATTCTGCTCTTTATTCACCTGTTGTTGCACTAACTTTTCAATAGATAGCATGACTGTGATATCAGTGCGTCAAGAGCAAGCTTTCTCACGAAAAGAAGGGTATCATGTATCTGCGCTAGCGTTTCATCAGATTTTATTTTACTCGGCTTCTATTGCACAAGGAAACCAATGTATAAGTAAGGGAACGGATAAGAGTAAATGGTTTAGGGTCGTTGCGTATGCAGAAGATCGGTGTTGAACAGACGAATTAACTGGTTGTAGTCTGGGCGACTGAAGTAGTTGAGCGTAGCGAGGTGTTGGCGAAATCGTAACAGCGAACCGACTCTAGAAATGTTGGTGTGAGCGGACAGTAAAGCATAGAAGTCGGTATAGGTTTTAATCACCATCACTTTATGTTTGTCGGAGATACCTTGCCACGGAAGCTGGCCGCAAGCATTCTCTACCGTGATGTAGAACACCGACCACAAGTCGTCTTTCCTCGAGATGTCTTGGTAAAGATGAGTAGCGATCGAGGCATGCAGACAACTGCCACAAAAGGCCGCAGTGGTTCTCGGTTCTCTGGGGTTTCCGTCGGAGTCAAAGTGCGGTCGGGCCAGTCCAAAATCTATCAGGTACAGACGATCGGCTTTGACTGGGTCAACGCAGAAGTTGGTAGACTTGATGTCTCGATGCAGCCAGCCAGCCTGGTGCAAGTCTCGCACTGCTCCCACCATTTGCACTGCGTAGGTCAGGGTTGCGGTGGCATCGAATCGCTGTCGCGGTTGACTCCGTCGCAGACGAAGCAGATCCGGTCCGCATAGCTTGGTCACGAGATAATTCAGTTTGAGCGCGTGGCACTGGTCGAAGGCCAACAGTCCTAGCAGGTGCCGACTGCGTATGTTATGCACGCTGACAAGCAACAGTCGTTCCAAAGGCAGCAGACTGTGTCGTCCGCTTTGCGTGCTCTCCACTTTGACTGCCACTTGACCGTGACGCTCCAGTAAATCAAAAGCTTCATAGACTTGGCCAAAAGTACCCTGTCCCAGCAAATTGTCCACTCGCCAACGGTCTCCCAACGCTGTGCCTTTGTTCAACAAGTTCATAACACACAACAGCACAAAACGCTAGAATGTACTATGTAAAATTTGCTTTCAAATGTGGGCAGTATTGGTTCATGATAGGGCTGGGACAATTAATTGATATTGGTACTTTTGGGTAATTGGTACTTGAAAATTGTTCAATTATCAATTAAATTAGGAAACTTGCTGCTAAGTCACACTTTTTATAAAATATTGTTGGTATTGTGGTGTGTGCTCGCTACTCCGTTTGGCCAGTGCTGTTTTTTGTTCTGCTTCGTTTGTTTGTTGTCTATTCGGACGTATAAACTTTCTTCTTCTTCTTAATCGTCTAATTGTCCCATCCCTATAAGTTGATGATAAGCCAATGATTATGCAACGCGAGTTTTTAGGAATTGTATTGATCTTACACGTTTAACTTAAGAAAAAACACAAGCGGGCTGAATGGAACCGGTCTATTTCTTCTCTTCTTTGTCTTGCTCCTTCTCAGCTTCTACCACTTTCAACAACGATTCTACTTCTTCCACCGGTAGTAACCGCAATTCAAATGTCAGCTAAAAGAAGATAGGTGTACTATGCAAGTGAATGCATTTTGCATGGAGATCTCAACTAAAACCAAACTGCCCACACAGTAGCTGTAAAAACAGAGATAATAGCAAATACGGGCTGACATTTCGAGTGAGGAGAGGTAGAATTTTGAAATGCCGGAGAGGGGGTAGCGCCGGCTGAGAGATTCTGAGGGATGTACGGTAAGCAAAAGAGTCCGACTTTATTGATAAAATATCAAGCATTTCGCCTTTCATCGTTAAAATAAGCCATTTCGAGCATATTTACTTACAAATTAAGTTTACTTTCAACTAGAGTGCGAACTGGTATTGGGCATTGGGTGTATTGGGGTGTTTTCCAGGTATTGGATATTGGGGTTTTTACCCCCCAATACCCAATACTAACTGGGACAGGTAAAAATAGAGGAAAATCGATGTTGACTTGAAAAATTTATCTGAAAAAAATCGAAAAACTTGATTTAGGAAGCTGTTTTCGCGTTAAATCAACTAAACGTTAGTAGAATTTCCTAAAGTGAACGCTTTTCTAAGCGCTACACCAGTAAATAATTTCTCTGTTCTTATCTAAAATAAAAATGGTGACATGTCTAATGTCACCATAATGTACCAGTACCGTACCCATGGCTATTGCGGTGGTGCACACAATTTCTAGCCGAGTTAGGAAAAAATTGGCCGGAAATAAGAAACATGACTGAATTACGAAATATTTACTACCAAAACTGTTAATTTCTGCTAATTTTTACACCCAAAATGGCTTCTAAATGCTTTCTGAAAGGGTAGTTTTCAAAATTTTCTCGCCCTGCTTGGGCAGTGGCCCAACCAGGCCTCTTAAAAATTTTAATCGCAGTGCCAATGAATCTTGTGTGCACAACTGGAATGTACCTGTCCACTGAAATGTAATTTTTGGCTCAGCTACGCAAGTATTGGGTATTGGGGGTCTCAGGTATTGGTATTGGGTTTTTCAGGTATTGTTCGCACTCTATTCAACATAGTTTTTCTGTACACAATTCCGAAAATTCCATATTCTTCCAAAAGAATCCTTCTTACAGCCTGAGTAAAGCCAACCCACCCATGCTCGGATAGATAGTAGCGATGGATTTTTAAGTTTAAAATAGTTTTAATTGAAATAAATTTTTTCCTGCGGCGACCTAGCTCGCGGCACACTGAGGAGAGCGAACTGACGGACTGTACGGACCGACACGTTAGAAGCATGACCGCATCAAAACGCTGCGCCGCCGACAAAAAAGCTCTTCAATATTAAACAAATTTTTGTCGGAGGCCTATTTTCTTCAATATTCAGTGGTAGGAATCATACATGGGTCGGAAAAATCCGAAGGGGGTCTGGAGACCCGGGGGGTCCCGGAAAAAAGTTCAAAGAAAGCCCATTTTGCCTTAAATTAGCGAAAATTTTCTCCCTCCGGGAGGGGGGCTATAGCCGGCCGAGGGGACGGGGTAAACCCCACCCTAACCCCCGCGGCCCATGTATGGTAGGAATGCCTAAGATATTGTTTCAGAAATAACTAGAATAACGTCGGATAGTTTATACGGTTCTTTCCGTCGTCAAGATTTCATCGACATAGTGAACATGTCGGCGACGGACATTTTTCTACACGAGTGTGGTGTGAGTAGGATTTAACCTACCTTGCCACTGACAGGGTCTGTGGTTTTGGTCATGCAAGCGATCTCTATGTTCTGTGCGCCGGACTGAACCACTTCCGAAAGAGCCTTGACGGCTAGTTTCAGAGTGGCCTGCTCGTCTTTGACCAACTCGTCCTTGTATTTCTCTTCCAGATATTCTCTGACCGGCTTGGCGCCTCGTCCCGTAGCGTTCGCCTATAAAAGTTGCTTTAGACTGAGAGATCTTCTGCATCCATTTACTTTTGTTCGCGTACTGGTACTCGATTCAGACAAGAACCATGCAAACAAACACACGGAAACTTCATCAGTTCTGTCGTCAAATTGGCGACAAAATCGCCCTAGTCAACTTATCCCGAACCCAAAGAACATGAATAGTCCCAAAGAAAATCTCTGGTGGCTTAAAGCCGACTCAATCTTACATACCAAGCAGTACAAGGCTGAATCAGTAGATTTGCCAGATTGGCATGCATGTTGATGACTATGTGAAGGATATCTCCGAAGGTTGGCATCCATAATAATATAGCGATCTACTATCTTTTCAAGTGTACTCAAAGGAAAAGATGTTAAACGTATTGCGCGAAATGACTTAGCCAGTTCAGTTGATATGAAGATTTACAAATTGATATGAATTATTGCTTGCGTCTAGACAAGTGTTAGATAAGTACTTGTTACTTGTGAGTAGTTAAAAAAATTGGTCGGGAGTGGTAACTAGGGATGCAACAGAGATGCTGTATTTTCGGAACACCGCACAACTACACAGCATAACTTTGCTCATTTTCAGCCGTAAAATTGCCAAAATGGCAAAAAGTTGTAAAACATTTCCTGGGAATAGCATTTTCATTTTCAGCCGTTTGACTATTCAATGGACGAATTGAAAAGTTTTTGAGCTAAACTTCAATAAAAAATCTGAGGCTGACCTTGATGTTCATTCGTTGATATTTTTATTATCTATATTTTTAGGTTTTTGTTATACTAAAATCGCCTTTAAAAGTCTTTTAAATACGCAAAATTTGCCCTGAGTAAAAAGTGCTCTTTTATAGGCGATTTAGCACTTCTAGTGTCCAAAAATCTGCTCAAAAATGGCTTCCCAGAAAAATCGGAGGAGGTTGGAAAAATCGTCTCCGAGGTATGTATGATGTGTACTGTTTTACTATGTGGTTGCATCCATAGTGGTAACCCTGCCTATCAGACATGGGCTAGCATTTCGGCTGAAGGGAGGGGGGGTAGAATTTTCAATTCCTGAGGGGGGGCTGAGGGGGTGGTAAGCCAAAAACTCCGATTTTTGGCTAAAATCAAGGTTTTTTGCTTATTTTTCATTAAAATAAGCCAAAATAAGCTATTCTGAGCTCATTTACACCTAATCCAGGCATATTTTTATCATAATTTTCTATACAAAATTCTTCCAAAAAATTCCTGAGGCGGGGGGGGGGGGTAGCGGCCGGCTGAGGGGGGTAGGTCAGAGCCTGAGGGGGACCAACCCCCTTAGCCCCCCTTTGCCCATGTCTGCTGCCTATTCCTCTACAAGTGGATATGGTAGCAGATGCCGTTGCTAGAGTTAAAAGCAATTCTGACCATGTACTCGTAAAAAGCTCCAGATGGTTCGGTCTGGAACAATCGCGGCGTGCCATCTGGATCAAATCCACCGATCAGCATGGAAATACCGAACGGTCGGCGTCCGGTGCTCTGCGTGTAGCGCTGAAACCAACTAAGCACTAAACCTTGTACAGGCTAAGCTAGGTTTCCCTAGCGAATTGCGAGGGAAGCAGCGTGCATTTCACTTATGCATGACGCACTGATGCTCTGATTTTGATACATCGACACTACCCCCACCAATTTGGAAGTTAACAGCTTCTGTTCAGCACTGTGATCAAGTTTTAAGCTTCGACATTGATCGGGATTAGGCTTAGAATGAACTTAAACGTACTTTTAGGATCTATCTTAGCCTCAGCTTAATCAGTTAGGTTTTTGCTAATGTGCGGGGATAGTGTCCCACAATTGCCACTTTTTAGCGAAAAACAGCAGCGCCGCTACGCCACTTCCATTCCATCTCTGAAAATTGGCTACCGTAGTTAGAAGATAGATGTTTTCGTGTTGAAAAACCAAAGACTATGTCGAGTACGGTAGCTAGAACCGAACGGATCTAAGAGAATCGAAAATTTTTTAACAAAGCAGAAACCGAGTGGATTGTGAATGGCCTATAGACTAATAGCAAGAATGCATAAAGGAGTAGCAAGAATGTGCCACTCAGCGGCCGGCCGAGTGTCGATGCGCTGTACCAAAATTACTGGAGGGGTCGCGAAATTCGCGACCCCTCCAGTAATTTCAGGACAGGTTGCGAAATTCGCGACCCCTCCAGTAATTGCACACGCGCTTTATTGCAGCGCAACCTGATTTCTGAGCAAGAATGACGTCAACAAAATGTTTAGTGATTTTCTACAACGGCAATTCATTGCATAGTTGGTGTAAGATCTTCAATCATCACAATAACTAAAATAAGTGTCCAATTGCAAGGCGGGATTGCAAGATATCTGTGAAATGCATCAGGCTTTTTGCATTTGTGAATTTTTCCATTTTGAACGCAGCACATGAGCTTGGCCATGTACACATGTCACCTGCTTGCATATTCCAGCTTTTTTACCTTTCTTTCCCTTTATCATGTTGCCGTAGACTTGAGAAATCAACGGCGGCAGCTATATTCCAAAAGACAGATTGAATAACCCGCTAAATATCAGGTTGCGCTGCAATAAAGCGCATGCGCAATTACTGGAGGGGTCGCGAATTTCGCAACCTGTCCTGAAATTACTGGAGGGGTCGCGAATTTCGCAACCTGTCCTGAAATTACTGGAGGGGTCGCGAATCGCGACCCCTCCAGTAATTTTGGTACAGCGCATCGACGCTCGGCCGGCCGCTGAGTGGCACATTCTTGCTACTCTTTTATGCATTCTTGCTAATAGCTAAACGAAAGAATCAATTACTTGTTTTGTGTTGGCGATGTGCCGCGTTATGTAGTTAACAGTGACCGGGTCTTCAACGGTCAGTTTGTACGACTGACACTCAATCCGAGCCATGTCCACCAGTACACGCGCATCGGCACTTAAACCTAAACAGTAGTTTCATGTCTTCCTTCTAAAACACCTACGACATTCGTCTCTAACTGGACCAGCATTAGTTTGCCAACGATTTCGGTTTCTATAACAAGCTACAGAACAGCTTCAACTTCGAAAGTCCCATCAAACCAGCCAACCAATCAGAACTCGGGCAAAAAAAGTTGGCACTTTTCTTTCAGAAGAAATGCTTTAGGGAAGACACAGACACTAATATGTAACAGGTCATCCGCCTTCATGTGGGGGGGGGGTTGTTGGCCTGAGCCGGCCCTGAGCACAAAATGTTCGGCGTTGGGCACTAAAACGCTGGAAAATGGTAAAAATGTTACTTCGTGCTCAAATGCAGTTAAAAAGCGCTGTCTTACAGACAAATTTAGTGTCTGAAATGGTACAAAATCTAAAAAAATGCTAAAAAATAGTTGCCAGAAAATCGGAGCAGAGTTCGTGCAGCTTTTGTATAACAAAATTCCCTGACCATTCCCTGACTTTTCCATGACCAAAGTCAAAATTCCCTGACCAACCAGAGTGAGGAAACGGCAAACAATGAGAAAATTTTGAAAAATTGACTTTGAAAAACGCATTTAAACCGTATTCAGTGGGTAAATTTCCGGTTTAAGTAGTAGTCTATAAAGTCAGAAGACCGATTTTTAAAAGGTGTCGTGTAACGTTCTGACAGAAACATTTTTGGAAACGAGAAAATTTCTACTGCTATCAAATTTTTCCCTGACCAGACTCCAAATTCCCTGACTTTTCCCTGATTCCCTGACTTTTTTAAAATTCCCTGACTTTCCCATAACCCTGTCGGAGGGGTGAGAAAAATAGTCTCAAGGTGGGGAGGAGGTCTGGTCTATGCCGGGTGGGGAGAACCTTTTGTTACATGCAGACAGACGAGAAAGAAAAGCGAACAAACCAGCAAAGGCTAGCATGATGTGGTTGTCGAGTCGATGGATTTTTCGGATTGTTCGGTCATCCTGTAGTGTTGGCACTGACTTCTTCTCTACAGCAATTACCACCGAATCTTTGCCACGAACGCCCACCTAAATTTGAATGTCAGAAACAAAGATCAGCAAATGCAAAATCTATACGGCTATTGTGATACACATGCGCTTGCACTAACTTGTTAGCGATCCAATCCGCACACATGTAACAAGGGGTCTGCCCCCAACTTACTAGAGCCCACGCCCCGGACGGGAACACAACCTCGATGAGATGATATTTCCACCCCTCAAACCCACCGCCCTTTCTGAGACGCTAGTTTTGGGCCAATTTTCACAATTTCAGGCACGAAATTCCTTGTAAAACAGCGATTTTTGCCCGGCTGGGCTCAGTGGTGGATGTCCGTGACAATTCGCGTGTAAGTATCCTCTAATTATTATCCACCATGCCATGGGTAATTGAGAAGGCCCATTCGCCCCAGCCTCCATCAAACTAAACTTTTAACCTCGATTTTGGCTTTATCTTAGGCCAAGTTTTTTAAGAAATCTCCGCTATGCGGCGGACAATTGGAGGATATATCGGCGCAAGTAGAAAGACTACCCGACACGAAACCCGCCCGAACAATCAATCAACGCGCCAAATGAACCAGGACATAACACATAATAATACCTAACGGTAAAGTTTAAAGGGCCACAAGGCGCACGAAACTCCTCATTGGCACGGCATAAACAGCCGGCCTCAGATGACCTTACAGATAGAGGAGTGACTCAGAAAGCAGTTTAGAAGTTCAGCTCACACACGCGCCACATCTCAGCCTACGACAGTCTGGCATTTAACGCCTTTATGGTACCTACTGGCACCATATATGGTACCTCTACTAGAGATGCAACCGTAAAGAAAAATATCGGATACCGGATAGATAGTGCTTCAGATCTGAAAAATACCGGATTATCCGGTAGTTTAACCGCATAATACGTAGAAAATACCGGTTACCGGATAGTGTTTGTGAGCTAAAAAATACCGGATTACCGGTATATACCAGATAATTCTGGGTTACGGTTGCATCTCTAACCTCTACCAATGGCCATGGGTGCCAGTACCATATATGGTACGAAATCTGAACGTAGTGGTACCATATAAAGCTATCGGTACAACAAGTACCAATGCCAAGGCCGCTGGTTGGACTTTTTCTCCGAATATAATCCCAAGTCCAATACACGGCTTGGTTGGAAATGGTAGCCTATTTAAAAGAACATACCGCCGTTGAGCCTTTTTTAACGGCTTCTTGTGCGTACTCCACTTGAAACAGATGCCCGTCTGGGGAGAATATTGTAATTGCTCGGTCATATCGTTCCATTTTTTTCTCCCTCCACCAGCTTTACCAATCAATAGAACAGGTATTTCGGCAGGCCACACAACAAGGCTGCTTGCAGTAGGTAGAGATTACAGCTCGGTTAGATGAATCTAGCTAGACAGGGCTAGTTCCTTTCCTTCTCACCCCTCCCCTTTCTTCGTGGTACTTTACCCTTCCTTCTCTTTCTATCTTCATGGTAATATTATGGATTCGTTCTCGCATCGTAGTACTAAAACAGCGGTTTTGGGCACGAACCCTTCCAGGGGACCGTAGTTTACAAATGCAAATCTTGCTGCAGCACATATTGCCCAGCACATATTCAGCTTGTTTTTCTGCACACTTTGTTTAAGTTGAAGCGCTCACTCCTTAAAATTGACGTTTTTTACATTTTTTAAATTGCGTTTTAACTGACTTGTCTCTTTAACAGTTTCATTGGTCTGTGTTACAAAAAATGTGAACTTTACAACTAGTGACAGTATTGAAAAATTAAATTAAAGTTTAAAAATATAGAAAAATCTCAAATTGAAGTATTAGCTTCAATTTCAAATGGAAGTAGGAGAATGGAAGGCAGCTGGTTTGCCTACCAAAAGACTAACAAACAAACATAAACCACGGTTTCGGTTGGCCGGAACATGGCTATTTACTGTGTTTCCGTACCACGCTGGCGGTCCGAATCCATATTTTTTGATTTTGTCTTGTCATTACTATTTTGTAGAGTTCTAAAGATATGGAACGCCAACTTGCGCCGGCAAGCCGTTTGCGCGTTACACATCCTAGGCTCCTCTCCGTGGTGCTGCCGCCATTCGGCGGCCCGTGTGTTTGGTTTGCGCCTTGACAGCGGCTCTCCTTTTTAGTTGCAAGCAAGTGAATTGCTGTTCATTTTTAACCCAGTTAAGTTGATTTTATGCCATGTCTCGTCTGACTGCTTCTGTTTTCTTTGCTGGTCGCAGCTATAGGTAGATATCATCGTGCTATTTTATCGAACTTTTGTCTTTGCTTGTAAATTAGTTTCTGTTTACAAACTGTCATTTCTATCATTTTCTTGCTATTAATATCAGCCAGTTTGCCGCCGGCGCTGCCGGCTACTGGCTGCATTTTTAAATTGACACTGCTCATTAGCAAACGCACAAAACAGACCCTCTAAGCAGTTTTTCTTATGTAGTTTTTGCTGTTGATTCCGAAAATAACCATATGTTTGCTCGCTGTGCGATGCTTAGTTCAAAAGATGTAGGCATTTTAATGATTTGAGAAGAAAATGGCTGAACTTTCTGTACCGAAGGTCCGCAATTTCCTTTGATTAGGGATGGTCCAAAAGTATTGTAAAAAAGAGCGGACTGGCGGTTTTTTTTTCGAATAACTCGTTACGGAGCGCTTTTTGCCTCAACCAAAGTTGTAGAAGGGGCCGAGCTCGGTAGTGTGGTGCAACCTAATCCACGCAACGCGCAAACTCATAGGTATGGTGCAAAATTTACTTTTACATCGATTCTGATACATTGCACAATCAATGATCAATCAATTGTACAAACCAATTCTGTGATTTACTAAAAAGTACCGTACCAGTTTTGTTTATCCTGAAGAGATAGAGTAATATTGGAGAACTTGAGACAGAGTAAACTAATACCGATCAGTCATAAAACTCAGAAAGTTCCTGTTCAAAAGTGCTCGGCGCTGGTGTAGTTCCATTGGTTGCAGGTTTGGCGGGGGTCTCATGAGCTGCAGGGCCCGATGCTGTCTCACTCTGCAGGGTTTCTTGGTTGGCTTCCTTTGCTGCTTGAGCTTTTCTCTTGGCCGGCTTTGCTTTGGCCTCTGCCTGTTCTTCATCTTCCTCCTTCTCCTCCGCCGCTTTAGCATCTTTCTTCTCTTTTTCTTCGTCCTTCTCTGGCGGCGCCTGTTTGCGTGCTGTCTGCTGTTTCTTGGTTGGCTTCGTCGCGTCTTCTGATTTATCTTCTTCGCCCGTCGCAACTGCCTGAAAAGAGCGAAACTAAATAGATAATGAGCATAGTGAATACCTCAGGTTTGGGTTTCGATCGTTTCTTCGAAGGCGCCTTGGGTTTGACTGGAGTCTCTTCGTCTTCCTGGCGGTCCTGGTCGTCGGTAATTGTTTTCTTTGCTTTAATTGGTTTCAGTTGTTCAGTGATTCGTTTCTGTTCCAGTTGCAGTTTGGCTGTTTCATATTCGAGTTTGGCTATTTCATAGGCTTGTCCCACTCTCTCCACTTCATCGTCTACAATCGGCTCGGGCTTAGTTTTTGTCTTTTGCTTCGATTTCACTTCCTTTGCTTTCTCCTCGGTCTGATGTACCACTGGCAGCACCACACGTTTGGCATTCTGCGTGCGGTCCTTGTCCGCTTGTTTCCAGAGTTCGGCCGGCTTGGCGTCGGCTGTCGATGTTGGCATTATGACCACGGTGACCCGGTCAGTGCTGAAGGCGCCGTCCGATATGTCGAATTGGTGGCAGATCACTTTGATATCCGATTGGCCTCCGTTCGGCTCGAGATAACCATAGACGGGCTTGATTTTGAATCGCTCTGGCTGAGTGCTTTTCACTTTGTACACGAAACGCTGCTCTGTCGGGTTGGTAATCTGTAGTTCCGCCGTCTGGTCGTTAGTGAACGGCGCCGAAAAGCTCAGGCGATCTGGCTGGAACACCAATCGTTCTGTCATTACTCAATACACCAGACCAGTACTATGTCACAATAAAACAATGACTGGTTTTTCTCATCTTCCTCTTACGTACGCACTGTTCGTTACGTACTGTAGGAACGAATGAACGAACGAACTTTTATCGCCCAACATAAAAACGAAATAGAGTTAGCAACCATGACAAAAAGCGGTTACAGTATAAACGACGGTATATGGAGAGCAAATTTTCCCGGTTTTTTGCAATTTCAAACACAAAAATTGCCAAAATCGCCTGTAAAACAACACTTTTTTAGCTGTATTTCAGCCCAAATTAGCGATTTTTGACGATTTTCAGCTGAAAAATTGCGAATTTTTCGATTTTTGAGCGTTTTTTAGTGCCCAACCCCCTCCCAAAATTTTGGGCTCAGACTCCCCGGCGGCGCCAGACCCCCAACCCCCTGCCCTTCGTCGGATGACCTGTTACATGTATGGACCCTACTGCATCACCTTAGCATACCGGTTCGAAACGAAACTACAGGGTGTCTCAAAAAAAATGATCACATTTCTTTTTACTGCCATTTCTGCAAATTTTGACCAAATAGGCTGAAATTTGGATCATATGTGCCCAAATTCGGGCAATTTTATGTGCTAAAGTTTGGTGCACTAGGCTTGACTCATTCCCGAGAAATTTCAAAAAAAGTGAAATTTGTTAAATCAATAGTGAAAGCCGGTCACCGAAAAAATGATCACATTTCTTTTCACTGCGATTTCCGCAAATTTTGACCAAATAGGCTGAAATTTGGACCATATGTGCCCAAACTCGGGCAATTTTATGTGTTAAAATTTGGTGCACTAGGCTTGACCAATTCTCGAGAAATTTCAAAAAAGTGAAATTTGGTAATTTCAATACCAAAAGCCAGTCACCGAAAAAACGTTACATTACATTATCGCCTAAGCTCTAACGATAGCGTTGGAGTTCATGCGTCAACTTTTTACACACGAATTACCCTGAACTTCTGCGTTTACACTCCAAATTTCATCCAATTCCGTCAAAAATTAGAAAAGATACAGGAAAAGGAAATGTTTCCATTTTTCGGTGACCGACTTTCACAATTGAAATTACCAAATTTCACTTTTTTTGAAATTTCTCGGGTTTGAGTCAAGCCTAGTGCCACAAACTTTAACACATAAAATTACCCGAATTTTGGCACCTATAGTCCAAATTTCAGCCTATTTGGTCAACATTTGCGGAAATGGCAGTAAAAAGAAATGTGATCATTTTTTTGAGACACCCTGTAGTTTCGAGCAAAAAAAAGGAAGTTTGTGTTGCTTCATACCACATACCAGGAGGGAGAGTACAACAGGAGAGAGAGAGTTGTGTTGTGCATTGTTTGTGTTATTTTGTGTGTGTGCGATGCCCGAGGCCGCCGAAGCCGCCCCCGCCGCCAACCGTCTGCCAGTGGGTCCGTTCGGTGCATGCAGAGGTCCCAACATCTACGTAAGCAGTCCTGATCCGGAAGACAATGCCTTCTGCTGTCACGTCACCTTGCACATGCTGGTGGTGGGCGTGGCCTTGACTGCCGCCGGTCTGGTCGGTCTGGGCTGGGGCGTCACCGTAACTTGGTATACAATCTTCGCCTGGCTGCTGCCCTTTGCCGCCATGGGTTTGATAATAACGGCGCTGATCACAGAGCGACCCCTGTTTGGAATGATCACCTTCTTCTGCTACATCGCCAGCATCGTCTGTTTCGTGGTGATCAGCATCATGGTCTTGGCCCTGCTCTCAACTACAAAGAAGCGCAAGCACAGCGGCACCGAAGGGCACGCGGTCGGCATCATCTTCGCTGTTTTCACCATCATCCTGGCGCTCGTCTACATCTGGCCCGTCCTCATCTCCTTCAAGTACTGGCGCTACATGAACCGACAGCAGTGAAATCGTCTCATTTACTCATCTCTTCCTTGTCTACTGTACCTTTCTGTTTGTTTTGTTTGTCTACGTATTTTGCGGAAAAGTAAGCTTTTGGATGGAAACTTGGCTTATCTTATTGGGTGCGGTTCAGCTAAAATTGCGAGATAACTCTTAGGCTAAATATACAAAGTTCGGAGCTAACAGACTAGCTAATGCACAACAGGGCACAGGGCTGTCTAACTTTCTTGAACCTACGTACTGTTTGTACTCTCCTTACTTGACGTCCATCAAATTCCAGTTTACGGATGACAGAGCAAACTGCTTCTAAAGTGCGTCCAAAAAAGAGCGAGCTGGCGGCTTTCTGTTTGTTTGTTTGTTTGTTTGCGTGTTTTTGAGTTTCACTGTCTACAGGACAACCCCGCGCTCTTTTCAGAGCCTTTCAATGGGCAACCCTCTGTACAAAACAACCCTCCGCCTTGCTGCCACTAGGTGCACCGGCAGCGCCGGTTAAGTTCCCATTTACTAGCCGTCACCGACTTTCGGGGGTCAGGGTTGGGCTTTGCGTTGACTACTTCCGGTCGCTTCAACCAATTCCGAACCCACAAACGGATTCCGAGCAGCCGTGACACACGGGATAGCATAATCTACCCAAACCATGGCCAAGACGCGTGATTTTTTCACTAAACCCGACACCAAGTCTGACATATTGTCTGTGGCAAGATGATAAAACAGGAAGCTCGTCTAAATGTTTAGCATAGCTATAGTGCAGTTTATTAGCGTAGTGCAGACCAGTACAGATAGAAGAGATTGAATTGTCAAGCGTTGGTGGCGTGTTTCTCGACGTGCTCCTTTACTGTGTGGTTGTACTGGTTGAGGTCGGTCCTGAACAGTTTGGCCGCGTCCACGTTGGCTGGAGAGTTGGGGTTGGGGTCTGTGAGCAGCGCCTGAATGCTGAGTAACACTGACGTGACGTCATAGGTGGCCGCCCATTGATGCTGCAGAATGTCCAGACAGATGTTGCCGTCAGCGTACACGTTAGGATGGAACATGACAGTGGTGAATTTGACCTGCAACAATGTATGTACAAGAGGTACTGACTAACAGACAGGCACCGTGGGTGGTTTGAATGGGTAGTTATCGGGGAAGTGCAGTATTAGCTTGAAGGTGCCTTTCTCGAACGGTGTGCCGGCCGGTCCTTGGATGGTTGCCTCCCATTTGCTCAACTGATTTTCCTCCACAGGCCCGGCACTGACTCCCGGCGGCTTCTCCTTTCGCAGTCGCTCCAGATCTCGCATCAGTCGCCGGTTACACTTTGAATTGGCCATCACAACGCACAAGTACTGTACAAAACAACAAAATAACTATGCTATGCAACTGCGCAGTCTGCTTTTATCTACTCCTACCGTACACTGCAACGTGTGAATTAAGAAACAGTAGGTTGTACTGTGATCAGCAACAGGCATATGTACATTGTAGGTATTCACAAAAATACAGCTAAATAGCATTAGGTATCAGGTATTTTGCCAAAAAGGTTAAAATCCGAATTTCGCTAAAAACGTCAATTAGGCTCAAAATACAGGGAGGCACCACGTAGGTGCATTATTTAAAGAAGGAAAGCAAAGCAACACACTATAATGTTTGCATAACAAATAATAATCATAATAAGTTATCAGATAATCCTGTGATATCAATCACAGAGCTGGAGACGGAACTGTTGAAATGGGAACAGGAAGACACTCTGCGCAACGGGGTGCTTGTCTGCTGAGGAAAGGGACTCATACAACATTGTCTGCGTGTCATCAAAATCTAAATCAGTCATAAACAGAAGTAATTAGTTAGATTATGGCAAGCAATACAAACACTGAACGGTGGTACACGGTGGTCTAGTTGGGGAACCATGCATGGCCTGAGGGCAGTGGCGTACCCAGGATATTGCAAGGGTGTAACATTGTGAAGTTGCCTGGTTGGGCCGCTCCGCTGCCCAACAAGGGCGAGAAAATTTCGCAAAATTATCCTTCAAAAACGTGTTTAAATAGCATTCTGAGCTTAAAATTGACAGAAATTACAAATTTTATTAGTTTTAAAGAGGCCTGGTTGGGCTTCTGACCGGCCGCCGGCCAAGGTCCCTCCCCAACTACCCAGGCGATCCCACCCCGCCGAAAACTCTAGCGATCTTTCAGGTAAATCAGCAATTTTATAACGGTTTTGTGGCCTTTTGGGAAATCGGCCTACCCCGAGACGACGAGGCTCTTACAGATTTTTCCAGTACTACACTGTACGTCTGATTTTTACAGACAGCCGAAAACCGGAAATAGAACAGGGATACTGTAGGTTTACGTGTCCTGTGCTTACTTCGATTTCCTCTTCTTCTTCTTGAGGAGGAAGTTCTGAATTTTCGTTAATCCGAATATTCTCCTTCTGGACAAGATTAGGCCAGGTCCCAATTTTCCCCATGTTAATACACTGTATGACTCGTTAATCCGGACAAATGATTTGCGGTCCCAACATCGAAATTTGTATGGTAAACGATTCGTTAATCTGGATTTAGTTAATCAGGCCAAAATCCATGCGCAATTATTCAATTCGGATATGAATTTTCAATAGAACAAACAGCGCTTTCTGTTGAGTCAAAAATTATTTTTTTGCCTTTTTAGGGGCTATGATCAGCCTAATTTAGCTTCTTTGGCTTTTATTGTAGAGGTCTGCTACAGAATATAATACGCAACAAACAAAAACCATTTCATTTAGGACTTTGACTCGAAAAACGGTGTTTAGGTTTGGCTCGTTAATGCGGAAATTCGCTAATCCAGACAAAATCGACCGGTCCAAACTTGTCTGGATTAATGAGACACGACTGTCGCAAATTTAATAAATATTGAAAGATATGTGTATGTAATAATTCCGTCCGTCTAGTCTGTATAATCATTGTTTTGTTTCTTCTAACAAGTAAACTCTCTCCTTAATATTTAACTGAAAAAAATTGTCGCAGTGATGGATTCGTACCCTACCCAATCCCCAACGCAAACAAAAACTGGCTAATAAAACGATGTGACAAGGAAAAAGAATCGCATTGCAAGTGCATTGTAATAATGTTTTAAAAAAAGAAACCTACTTCTACGAGTTTTACCTCAATTCCATACGCTTTTCAGGTATGCATGAACGAACGAACAATATCAGATGTACAGTAGCTGTACAAGCTTTCGGGCAAAAAACGGTTTCATCTCAAAAACAGTAAAAAAGACAGGAAATCATTTTTGGCCATTTTTTTGGTTAAAGAGGGCCACCGTCCTTGGGCTTGGACGAATATTGTTATGTTTATCCTTAATCGATAGCTAATCGTCATACCTACCCATATGCCCGTGGGCAGACATATCTGTTGGAGGACTGAAATGCTACGATTGTTTTAGTAAGGGGTAGTCGAAATCGCGCATTTTCATTCTTTTTATTTTTTTTAATTTGCTGATCAAGGATCTGTGAAACTAAATGCGCCGAAATATGCATCTGAGGTAGGCCTACTCAAAAATGTAAAATTGGTAGCTATCTTTCAAAAGATGACTGAGAAAACTTCTTTTTTCTATTTTTTTCCTAGTGATGCTTTTCGCTCAAAAGGGGCCACCGTCCTTGGGCTTGGACGAATATTGTTATGTTTATGCTTAATCGATGGCTAATCGTCATACCTACCCATATGCCCGTGGGCAGACATATCTGTCAGCGGACTCGAATGCTACGATTGTTATAGTAAGTGGGGGTTCCGGGGGAAATCGGCCGATAATCGATGAAGTAAGGCGATATGATGAGCGCGTAATCTGAGATAGCATGCAGTAATGGCAGTTAGTAGTTTACGCACCGTACGCACCGTTCGCACCGTTATGCACCGTACGCACCGTTACGCACCGTTCGCATCAGCAGCGACCCCAATTGGGCGCCGATATTTTGGAGTGGTGAATTTGCTTAGATGGATCAGAGAACCGTTCTTTTTCAGCTTGCATTAAGAAATTACGCGTTTTGGTGGAAAAGTAGCTGGAAAATCAGCTTGTATTAAAATTTTAAAAGAAAAAAGCGAACATAATCCCGTGTGTCACGGCGGCCCAAGCACCCATCGAAGCGGTGTGTTTGTGGGTTCGAAACCTGTTGAGGCGATGGGAAGTAGTCGACACAAAGCCCAACCCAGGCCGTCGAAAGTCAGCAATGGCAAGTAGATAATGGGGACCAAACCGGCGCTGTCTTGCACCCACCGACAGCAAATGGGAAGGGTTGTTGTTTAGAAGGCTGCCGAACCTTGTGTCTCTTCCTGCTCTATAGCAGCTGGCTACTCCTAGTCCGAAAGGACAAAAAAAGTTACAACGACAAAATAACAATTCGACCGGACATACAATGCAGCGGAACCACTGACAGCATCACCAAAATCGAGTTTGTCCTTGGTGTCAGCCGTGAAGTAAAAACATTTTGATTGTTAGTTTAATGGTTGCCCCATGAGCGAAATCCATCAGCTCCAATTTTTCGGCCAATCATTCCCATTTTGGTACTACGTCAATCAGAAAAGGTGCCGAGATTACACGCTTTTGCCTGACAAAATTGAGACATTTAGCGATGGGTGTAAAGTTTCGGTGATTTTTGTTCTTGTACCCCGATTTTTGAAACAACCAAACACCTTTCCTTTCCCAGAGCCGATCCTATACAGAGTACATACAAGGTGCATAATATGGTAAATTCCCTTTTCAATGCATCTTTTCCAACGCCGATACAGCAGCTTTGAAAGCATTTTTATACGTAGTGTAGATTCTTGGGAAGAGTACTATCAGAAGAAAACTAAGCAACAAAAGCACTGCACTACAGCAACTGTGTGGAGATGGGCTAACAGAAAGGAGCTAATGCGATGCAAGCATAACAGAAAAGGCAACTGGACTAAATGACCAGAAAGCTGCTACTAACTAACTACCACCGAATCTGGGGGCGTGCAAAAATTACGTAACGGCGAGAGGGGGAGGGAGGTTCGCCAAATGACTACTAATCATTACGGTGGGGGAGGGGGTTGGCGGCTTCATTACGTAATTTTTTCTAAAGTGCAGAAATCACTGAAGTGGTCATATAATTTTAATTGTTTTTTATGTACAGTACATGTACATGTAGTCCGGATGCCTCAGGTGCTCTGCCGGTAGTTGATGATGAAGATGAGTCTGACGACATCTCTAGTGGCCCATCATCTCACTTGGACACAAATTCAAATTATACTAAAAGACAAAAGTGGCGTGGCAAAACTACAGCAAAGACACAACGAAATGGAGAAATTCTTTTCTTGCCAACTATTGAGATTGACAAAAAGCGCGAACTAACGGTTCTTCGCTCTTTTCCCCTCCATTTGGTGCTGATCCCTGGTGCTGATGGTGACAATTTCGGTTTCTGTTCTGCACATTCTGTTCTTTTACTGATGCTTTCTCGCTAAAAGATTTAATGCACCCAGCTGCTTTTCCACCAAAACGCGTAATTTGTTAATGCAAGCTGAAATAGAATGGTTCTCTGATCGAGCCATAGAGATCTAGATACACATATTATATATAGAACTCTATGATCGAGCTAAGCAAATTCACCGCTCCGAAAGATCGGCGCCCAATAGGGGTCGCTGCTGGTGCGAACGGTGCGTAACGGTGCGTACGGTGCGTAACGGTGCGAACGGTGCGTACGGTGCGTAAACTACTAACTGCCTGCAGTAATTGGTTGTGGGCAACAACGAATCGGGCGCCCGGGAGCTTTAAACTAATTAACGCACCGCATGTTTTACGAAGATTTTTCACCGACCGTGCCACTTACTTAAGCATCTTCGTTGCATTTTTTCTTCCTTTTTGTAAGAGACTAACAAAAAATAAGAGAAACGACTGTGTCTGTGTTTGGTTTCACTTTTCATTCAGTGTCATGGCATCAAAGTTTGCAAGTTCCGAAAATCCACGTCGCCTTGGTACCTATTGAGTGACAAAAACTGGTGTGAACGTTACAACAGGTGCGTTAGTTAAATTTCCTTCCCTACCTAGCTACCTTCCAATAGCCCAGATTCTAGGAACGGGAATGGGTAATAAAATTCGCAAACAAATCGCATTTTTTGTCTTGTAAAAAGTTTTGCGAAAATTTCATGCAGAATACAGTAGCTTTGCAATTGCATACCATAGGTAGTATGAAGTATGCATTCTTGGTAGTACTGTAGATAGAGCAAAACCAAGTCTCACAATAACCTAATCATGGTTGTTTTGTTCGTGTTCTATTGTACTGTTGGTTTTTATCATGTCACAGGAGGAAGTTGAGTTCTTGCGGGATCAGATCAAAGGCTTAGAGGCGGACAAGCGCCGGTTGGGAAACCAAGTTTTTGCATTGGGATTCGTAGCACTCTTCTGCATTTCCGTCTGTATCATCTGCGCCATCATAGTGTGCTACCTGAAACGCAAAGCTCTGCTACCCAGATTTGACCGATTCGAAACAAATCACAGAACCAGTACTGGACAAGAGCAGCCAACAACTACTGACACCATGGACGAAACTTTGGGAAACAGCAGAAGAATGCATCGACAAGACGGGAGTGTATTAAGCAGCCGAACTGGAAGCAACACATCCTCATCGACTACTACAGAAGTTGGAGAAAGAGCCAGAAGAAGTTACACTTCAGCCCACAATTCGACAGACTCTGCACTACAAGAGACAAGGTCTCAGGTTCACTGCGCCATTCAGCAAGCATCAGGACACAGGGATCGACAGGGAGCCTGCATCAACAGCAGCCGAACAGAAGCGCAGACAGACGCACTTCACCGACCGCACACCTACAGCCGACACACGCGAACAGAAGGGCAAACAGACGCACTTCACCGACCCCACACCAACAGCCCACACACGCGCGCAGATATTCCTGTCAGTCCAGTAACAAAGAAGGGTCATTATCAGCCTTTGAGCACCCCACAAATCGCACAGGTTCCTTTGAACTATCAGATCGAAAGAGACCCTGAGTCAGACAGCAGTCAGGAGTTCCCGCCGCCTCCAGCTAAGAAACAACGCCTGGATAATCGACAGAAGCCCAGAAGAAACAAAATGCGTCACTGAACGATCTCTTCTCAACTTGTCATCTCCACACTACTAAGCTAGCTACTACTGACCTGTTACTCTTACCCACTGTATCAGTGTAAAAAGTGTCATGGTGTAAACCAGAGTTGCCAGGTTCTGTCTGAGCGGTTCTGCCAGCTGATGCAGCTCAGGGATATACTCAGACTGGTAGTTGAGCATACCCATGAAACATTGAACTTCCTTCCTGTTTGTGGGTACAGGAAAGTTGAGGATGGGGCTGCAATTCTCTTTGGCTGGTCTGTTGCAACCAAACGATACCACTCGACCCAGGAACTTGACCTCTGACTGAGCAAACTTGCACTTCTTCACAATGAGCCGAAGGTTGGCATCATGTAACTTCTCCAAGACTAGCCAAAAGTCAGCCACAGTAAAATAGTATACAGACAGTTCTTGTAAACTAGTATATCAACAGGGAAGAGTATAGCTAAACTTTGAAAAGATCCCTAAACCGCGACAGTGCCACAAAACGTGCTGTGTAGTAAGAGGCGGTCATTTGTTTTGTTTGTACTAATTAGGTGCGCGTTTGGAGAAAAAGATGGAATCAGAAGAAGAAAACGAACAGAAGAAGAAGGGCAAAGATAAAAAGTCAAAGAAGACAAAGGATAAGAAGATCATGATGAGAAGAAATTGGAAAATTGGCATTCAAAAACGCGTTAATATGGCATTGAACGTAAAATTGACAGTTTTAGTAGTTAAATCACTTGTTTTGTCTGATTTTTGGCCGGTTTCTTCTTTGGATCACACACACCCTGGGTACACTACTGAAAGTTATTCTACTGGGTGGTATTCTCTAATGCAGAACAGTAGATGGTTGAACAGTTTTTTTACCGTTCATTCCTTTTTGGAACGTGTAAGAGTACAAGTAGGTGGGGTGACTCGATGTTCCATGAAAGTGTTTCAACTGGTCATCAGTTCAGCCCACTTTGCTTCCGTTTCTTTTGGAGCATCCTCATCAGTTGAAACCAGCTGAACATAGTTGTCTTTCCACGCCTGACCAAACTGGTGCTTCAGTAGATCCTGCATATTGGTTATTATCGTGCTTTTTCCACCATACTTATCATCAAGCAGTTTGTTTTCCCATTGTCTTTCCTTTCTCTGCTACCTTTTTTCCAATGTCAACAGCGAATGTGCATTCATACACTTGAACTGTTGGCCAAATTTCAGTGCCACAGATGCCACAGATCCGATCCGATTTGCGGGGCCTTACGGCCTACGATCAGACTTGAGGTCCATTTCGCTACCCCCGTGATTCGTCATCTCAGACGTTGCCCTTTTTTCACTGCCAGCCACTCCTAGCCATGCTTCTTGGCGCCGGTCACCAGGAGGGCGGCCGGCGTGTTGATGCCATGATTCTGACAGCTCCCGATGGCCGCCCCCGCCCGCCTGTGCCCCATATGCCAGAGGGTTCCCAGCATAGTTGGTTTCTCAGATAGCTTCTGACATCGTAGATCTTCTTCCCAACGTGGCATGCTTTGTGGAGCGGCTTCGGTGCAACGGCAGATCCAGTCGGTTCCCATTTTAGCTACTGGCTGCCACCAGCTTTCAGTGGCCTGGGTGGAGCTTTGTGCCAACGACCAGCTCTTTGCGGCAAGAAACTTGCCGCGCTGAGAGGATAAGCGCACGACATCGCGCACAGTGGCTATGCGGCCTAAACCACTACACCAACTGTGCCGGCTCAACTTAGTATGGATGTTTCTGTGCAATCATGCGTCTGCATGTTTCTGTGCAATTGTTTGATTGCATGCACAGAGCCAATGGCAAGTTGTGAGTACACCAATGATCAGAAATTTTATTATGCTCTGGTACAAACAACTACAAACTCGATTGAAACTCGGCTCGCTAGCTTTAAATTTAGCAGGAAGCTTTCCAGCAACTGCTACAGCTGCTATAGTTAATAATAGCAAGACTGCTATAGTAGATAGCAACATAGACTACTAGCAAAGCTACAAACTGCTGACGGAGTGGTTGGCTTTCTTGTGTCAAAGCTACCCTACTGTATAGTCAAGTAGATGTCGAACAGTGAAACATCGTTATTGTTATGTAGCAGCGTTAATTGAATTTACTATTGTCAAACAAAACAAAAGAAGAAAAGTACACAGGAGTAATCAAGATTTAATCAATTGAATTGTCAGATTAGAACAATGTGTACACGTGCAGCAACTTCAGAGACAAACAGGCAACCATTACTCCTTTAAAGTACAATAGAGTGTCGTTACTCTCCTAAAAAGTAAAATAGTACAACTGGAGCGTCAAATTCATAAAGGCAGTGAGAAAGTTCGCGGCGGGCGCCTTTTACGCGGCCGAAATCCGTACAAGTCATTACTCCCCTAAAGTACAATAGTAGCCCATTACTCCCCTAAAGTACAATAGTAGGCCATTACTCCCATAAAATGCAATAGAGTGCGATTACTCCCCTAAAGCACAATAGAGTGTCATTGCTCCCTTAAAGTACAATAGTAGCCCATTACTCCCCTAAAGTGCAATAATTAAAACGGGTACGATATGGAATTAATGTACCTTTTCCCCCGCCAAATCATTACTCCCCTATAACAGCGAAAATGTCCGGATAGTTGAAAAGTGCCGTCACATCTACCCCATATGCTCTTGAGGAGACATATCTGTCGGCAGACTCGAATGCTACAGATGTTTTAGTAGGGAATGTCGAAATCGCGCATTTTCATTTTCTTTAATTTTTTTAATTTGTTGTTCAAGGATCTCTGAAAGTAAATGCGCCGAAATCTGCATCTAAGGTAGGCCTACTCACACAGTAAAATTGGTAGCTATCTTTCAAAAGATGACCTAGAAAACGTTTTTTCTTTTTTTTCGTTGTGATGATTTTCGTTTAAAAAGGGCCACCGCCCTGTTTCTTGGAAGAAGACTGCTATATGTACTAGTGTTCCGACGATATCAAAAATCGACGATATTCGATATCGATATCGATATCGATATTTTCAGCTCAATATCGATCGATATCGATATCGATATCGATATTTATACATATGCAAGAAAATATTTGAAAAATTGAAAAAGAAATGCTCTCACTGCTTACCAGTCAATTACTGATGCAATCAGCGAACTGATATGAAATGAATAGAGAATCGTAGAATAGGTAATGACCCTTCTAAAGCTCTTTGATTTAAAGGTTCACCCTCACAGGCCGCCGCTAGCCCCCCATCCTCAGGAATTTTTTAAAAGGATTTTGTATTTAAAATGATGATAGAAGTATGCCTAGATTAGGCATAAATTATCTGGGAATAGCTTATTTTTACCTATTTTCATGACATCTTATAAAGCCAAAAACCTTGAATTTAGTAAAAAATTGGACTCATCTTGTCATTCGAAATGCTAGCCCATGTTTGCTTCTTTCTTCCTCATACATGGGCCGGGTGAGGGGGTTTACCCCCTCATCAGCCAATACTCTCCCTCGGCCGGCTATACCCCCTCCCTGACTACCTTACGGAGGGAGAAAATTTTCGCTTATTTAAGGCAAAATAGGCGCTTTTTGGCCTTTTTTCTGGGACCCCTCCCCTCCTGCTTCAAATGTGTCGAGTGGGCAGCTCCTAGGGTTTCTACAGACATTATGAACGTTAAGAAGCATGTCTGAAAGCTAAGAATACCGAGAAATTGATGTTTCTGAGAGCTATCATTGTTAGCTAGCACTGTTAGATGTTGACTATACCATCGATTTCTGAGTTCTCAAGGAGGAAGACCTGCTTTTTTACTGGTCCAGAGAAATAAACTCGGTGTAAATTTTGTTTCTTCCTCCTTTTCTGCACAAAAGAATATCGAAAATATCGACGCAAAATATCGCGATATCGATATCGATATTGGAAAAAGGGTGTCGATATATCGACTTTTCGATATCGATATCGATTTATCGTCGGAACCCTAATATGTACAATGTATTTATGCTTCATCGATAGCAAATTGTCATATCTACCCATATGCTCTTGGGCAGACAGACATATCTGTTTGAGGACTCAAATGCTACGATTGTTTTAGCAAGTGGAGATCGTGACGCATTTTTCGTCATTTAAAAAGGGGCCACCGTCCTGGGGTTTCGTTCGATCCCAATCTTTCTAACTTGCTAATTCTGTAGCTAGGGTAATGGTCTACCGATCTGGCCCTGCCTGGGCACGAATGTACGTCTATCCGTATGAATTTTATAGCAAGTTACTAGTGATGCAACCGGGATCCCGGTATTTCCCGAAGAACCGGGAATTCCCGGTATTTTCACTCCCGGTTTCTAATCCCGGTTCAGATTCTCTAATACCGGGAAATACCGGGAATACTGGGAAATATATTTTATAGCAGTATTGACAGTTTTTTGCAGATACTATGTATTTCAGTGACATCTACTGTATACCCAACTTTCTTTTGCCAGTACCAGCGGCACGCAAAACTTTGAATAAGTTTTCAAATCACTGCTACTTGCTCAATTTGAGCGAACAGCTATGTTTTGCAGCTTTAACTTTTGTTCCAAATATTCTTGTATTGGTTTAATTAGGCCGTAAACTTTATGTTCTAAGCTTCCAACTTTTATAAAGGCCTTTGAGCAAAGCCACTCATTGATTGATTATTCTTACACAACTCTTTTGGTCCAATTGACATCGAGCTGCCTGGTGCCTGCCAAACCAACTCACCAACCCATTCAACATAAATTTGATCTCACAGTGTACTGTAGTTTAGCCCGTTATGAGAGAAAATCCTTGAGAAAACCGACTAGAAATGCTATCAATAGCTAAGCCGGATGTTGAAAACATTTATGTTTTAACATGCTGCATGCGTTTTGATCGATTTCCCAATATTCCCGGTAATCCCGGTATTTCCCGGTTTTTCCCGGTATTCTCATTTCCCGGTAATCCCGGTTTTCCCGAATCCCGGTATTCCGCTCCCGGTTGCATCACTACAAGTTACCCAAGTGAGGAGTCCGGGGGACATCGGCCGATAATCGATGAAGTATGGCGGTATGACTAGAGCGCGTAATCTGAGATAGCATGCTGTAATTGGTTGTGGATGTGCTGCTGTAAAACAACAATGTAGAAGTCATAAGCAGTTGTTTGATGCCGGATTCGGTCATATTTGTTGAAGATTTACAATTTGGGTGCGCACGTTTTACCAAATTTCTTCCGTCCGAGATAGGGA
This sequence comes from Sabatieria punctata, assembly GCA_030248155.1. NCBI lineage: Eukaryota > Metazoa > Nematoda > Chromadorea > Araeolaimida > Comesomatidae > Sabatieria > Sabatieria punctata. The sequence goes on along the minus strand of JASANB010003044.1, from coordinate 22,240 downwards.
GATCGCTACTTGCGCCGATTAGTGTTTTGAGTGTGTACATTTTTAGGCAGTTTTTTTTATAAATAGGGTACCCGTCCATGGGCTTGGACGAATATTGTTATGTTTATGCTTAATCGATAGCTAATCGTCATATCTACCCATATCTGTCAGGCGGTCTCGAATGTACAAGTCAAAAGTAGTTGTTTGATACCGGATTTGGTCATATTTGTTAAAGATTTACAATTTGGGTGCGCACGTTTTACAGGATTTGTTCGAGACCAAAAACACGTATCTAAGGTAAAGCTGAATATAGCATGCAGTAATTAGATTTTGATGTGTAAAATAATAATCAGGAGATCGTCAGCAGTCGTTTGATACCACATTCAGTCGTCTGTGTTCAAAATTTGAAATTCGAGTGATCTCCCCATCCGAGACGAAAAACCATGGACGACTTAGTCCCTGTTAGGTTTTTAATCGTCCATGTTTCAGACCATTCCCCGCATCCGCTGACTACCCTAACTTTAGGCCTCAGTTTCAAGGTTATGCTTAGATTCATGCTTAGGCTTAGCTGGGTGCAGGTTCAGAGTTTATAGTTATCAGCCTTAGGCTTGAGGTCAGGTAACACGTTTATAAATACCCGTGGCTTAACTGACTTTTAGGGGTCCCTCCTTACGGGTCCCTAATCACTTTCTTGCTTAGGCTTAGGCTTAGGAGTCAACTGAATACGGTAGATAAAATTGGAATTTTTGTTAGGGACCACTAAATGTCAGTTTTGCCTATGACCGTTTGCCTTGCTAGGTGGGGATTGATCAAATATAAAAATACCCCTAGGTGACACGTAAGTATAGACAGAGCACACGTCAGAGGCCCTGTTTTCCAAATATATTATGAAATATATCCGGACTATCTGTCGTGTCTAATACAAAAGAACCCTAGATAACGCATCTGCATGGGCTACGCATCAGAGGCCCTATTTTTCGAAATACAAAAGAACCCCTATAGAAAATAAGTGAATGTTGATTGATTGATTGATTGAGAATTTTCTTATCGAGAACATCAGCGGAATACAATTCGGTCGATTTTTTTCAGTACAACGGGCCATGTAGCGTGGAAATTTACTTTACATTTATGTGTTATGCCTCTTTCCCCCAAAACATTGATTGCACTTGTGCGTTTGCAGCCAATTAACTGTCAAGCGCTTTGAAAATCCAGGAGTCTTTGAGAGTATTTCTAGAAATGAACTGCCCTTGAAACCTGGCAACCCTGCTTTCGGTCGCTTTCGTTAAAGCTTTGCAATTTAATTGAATTGAAAATACGAACTTCGTCACTTAAACTGCGTTAAAGAGATAGGTACGTTTGTACAGAAACTTTTTCAGGAAACAGATCTTTAACGATAAGAAGACATTCGTCTACCTTTGAATATTTTGTGGCGATGGACTGTCTTTTTTTCACTCGCAGACATGAGTTGACCAGTCTGCATGGCATTGCGGAGCGCCGTCAGAATGTGTTCCACAAGAAAACGCGGCAGGGAAGCATAGTGAAGATCGCCCGGGAGCACTACCTGCGCAACGACATAGCCTGTGGTTTGCTGCAGTGCAGCCACTGTGTCAGCAAGCGACCCTGTGCTTCGATCGGCTACTTGGAGAACAGCCATCACTCGACTCTGTTCACTCAGAGACATTTGCTAGTCTTGGACACCAATCTGCTTTTGCACAAAATGGATGTGCTCGAAGACAAACATTTCACCGCTGTGGTGTTGCCGCAGACTGTGTGGGAAGAAGTGAAACACAAGAGTCCGCCGGTCTACAAGAAGATGCATGACAAAGTGTTTGAGTCGGATTCCAGTTGGTTCGTCTTTATGAACGAATTCTGCCAAGACACCTTTTGTGACCGGCAGCCTGGTGCGTAACCTGACACCTTCCTACGGCAGTAGAGATTAGTGTTCCGACGATATCAAAATTCGTCGATATTCGATATCGATATCGATATTTTCAGCTCAATATCGATCGATATCGATATCGATATTTATGGTTATGCAAGAAAATCTGAAAATTTTAGAGAGCAAACTGCCCTCGCTGCTTATCAGTCAAGCACTGATGCAATCAGCGATCTGATATCAATTAAACAGAGAATGGCAGAAAAGGTAATTGCCCTTCTGAAGCCTTTCAATGAAAGGTTGATCCCCTCAGGCCTATGCTCCACCCCCATTAGGCTTAAAGAGCTCAGACAGAACTTATTTTATTGAAAAAAAGAAACCAAAAAAAATCTACACTAAAAAAAAAAGAGTTTTTTTTTCCACCCCCCCCCCCCCCCCCCCCCCCCGGGGCCCCCCCTTTAAAAATTACCCCCCCCCCACCCAAAAGGCCCGTCTCTCCCCCCCCCTTCAAGTGTGCGGAGTGAGCAACTCTTCAGTGTTGCTGCAGACATTTAAGACTGGGTGTCTGAGTCCGGCAACCCTGTAGTGAACTTCCTATGCACAAAAATAGGTCGACCTCTCCGATTTTGCTCAAAATTTGCATAAATGATGTACCTTTGGGGAAACCAACGTGTACCAACTATCAGCCCCCAACTCCGCCTAATATGCAAATTACGAGGGGTCAAAGGTCAAATTTGGGGTACCTTATTCGATTGAGCATAACTATGCCAATTTTCAACGCACAGTGTCCGGGTTTCTTTTAAACGATAGAGCTTGCTCTTGGCTTTCCAACGAGCTACACGGCGCATTTCTAGATGGCTTTGTTCGGTAGTTATAACGATTTCTTTTCATTTTTTGATGACCCAAAAAACGCTTTTTTGCCCACTGCAAGAAAAATTCCCTCCTAGCCCCCCTTTTTTATTTCTTTATTTGATAGCCCTTGATGAGAGCTTTAATTTGATGTAAAATATGAGCGATTTCACTGGGGCATTTTGGAGAAACTTGCATTTGAATGTTGCTACCCAAGCTGACTGCTGCGAAATTTCTACTGTAAGAACTGCCCGGAAGTGTGTTAGTTAGCATCCCAGTAAGTTCAGGATTCTTTTATCAGAAGCGACAGGTTGACACGTATCCAAACTCTAAACTTTTGAGTTTACATTAGCTGTGGCATAACAGTATTGTGGTGCAGCATAAGTTGCTTCAGTCACTCGAGATGTTCTTTCAAGTTTGCCAGCATTTCATCATCCTCAGGAGTGACAATGTTTTCATCGTCCAGGTAATCATGCCGAGGTGCAAACCGGTTTTCTGATGTGTCTTCTGGTTTGTCAACGTTGTGCTGCTCAACTGCACCCTTCCTTAGCTTCTGTGACATTCTTGAGAAGTATGCAAGAATTTGTTGCTCTGTCAAATATTCATTCACATTGAAGAGAAGAGCGCCACCTGAAGCATTTTGTTGAACATTTGTTCAAATGAACGAAGTGACATGGTGCCTATAATGCAGCACATGTTTTTGCTAAAGTAATAGGTGAATAGTAGCTCTACGGGTTTATCTCATGTCACTGGCCACCTGCGCTGCGTTCAATTTCTGTTTTGTTTGTTCACCTTCAAGAAACTTGCTCTCAAGGTACTGCACCTGTTTCTTTGAAAAACGAGTGAAAGCAGGTGCTTCACGCAAGGCCCACCCCTGTTCAAGAGGTTGCGTCTCGCTTTGATGGCATGCGCTTTGTTGAGCAGCATGCATCTCCAACTCTTCATTGATGTCAGCGCAAAGGTCATATCCATAGCTTTAGAAGTGTGCAATTCTTCCAATCGAGTAACGTACAACCCTAAGAAACCTATTTATGGTAAGACATATAGAAGTAAGAATTAAACAAGAGCTAAAAGTACAGTTAAACAAGTAAGCATATGTAAATGTAAACATGCCTTGAGCTGCATCCAAAAGAGTGAGTCTTTCAGGTTTGTACTTGTGTTTTCCACCGGCAACATGCCAAATTAGATTTGCGTAATAGAAAAACTGGGCGGTACATCCTGGTTCTGGACAGTTGTACAGCAAATCACGTTTGAACTCATAGCCGGACTCCCCGCCATCGCTTGAGCCTCTTCTGCGGTTGTATCATCTGCAAGCTGATCGAACTCATCTTGAATTTCAGTGCCTTGATCAGGCTCGGAATGGCTTTCCGGTGTTTGAGGATAGTCTGGTTGACCAATTGGTTTCCACGATTCGTGGTGTTCACGTTCACGTACGAACAAGTGGTGATTAGCAAGTTTCTTGAATGCTTCTGTGTTTATACTGATTTGTTTTCCATTCCCGAGAAATGGCATTCTCCAGACCCGCATAGACCCAGCCACAAAGACTTCATCGCCTTTCGCGTCTACGGTTGCTGTGGTCCACATAAACTGAAAGTCTGAGAACTTTGTAATGCCTTCGATGCCTTTTGTTTTCCGTTTTGGCTTTGTTTCTTGTTTTCCAGATTGTGGTTGTCCATCGTTAATGTGCCCAATGAAAAAACTAACTCCTCCAAGCCCCCCATGAGAAGTTGCAGCATTGACGAAGTCATCAGCGGTAACTGCATCCAATCCCTCATCAACTGATAGGTAGACCTATGTTAAAGGAAAGACATGTTTGAAAAACAGTGAGTTGCACTGGTAATATGGCTACTAATCGCTGGAGTATATACCGTAATGTATACTATGTAGTACCCCTATCAGACCGGACCGTGCCTGTCTCTTTATGCGTGCGCTTGCTCTGTCGGCTGGTCCTTTTCCGCTCTGAAAATTTCACTGTAGCGCAAAACGAGAGGATAATCGGTTAATTTATGTGTTACTTGAGCTTCTGAAAAGAGCCACCGTTTGATAACAACAGGACCCCTTGAGATCTCGGGAATACTGGCAATCATTGACGACGATTTGTAATGGCCCTAAAATTTTTAGTCCTTTTTAAAGTAATGTGCACCTACTGGCAGAAGATATTTTGCGCGAGATAGAAATTCAATTCACAGCGTTATCACTTCTGATTATGGCATATTTCACTTTCGGTTTCTGCGAACTGATCACTTGCAACAAATGCTTCAGGATAGCTGTGACTTCCGATGACACTTGATTTGCTGATGGTAATAGATGCACATACGTGTGCGTGACTGTCTTTGTTTCTGCGGTTCCCTCAGCGCGCTCGTTGTAGGTGGCCACTGATATATGCCAAGTGAGACCCGATTTCCCAAACCACCCTGTTTGTGATTCTCGTGCTTTGCGTGGCAAAAACTTCCTGCAACAGTTTTTCTGAATTTGTATGCAGTTTAGAAAGCACAAAAGTTCTCTCGAAAACGGCTTTGCTTGCGATGAGTGCTGTTGCATATACTTACATTGCAAGTCAATGACAATGAAAACTTCGTCTTCTTTTAAATTGTCCAGAACTTGCTGCTTGGCTCGGTCACAAAACACAGTCCGTACAATGTGGGCCTTGTATTTCTTGATGTCATTTATGGCATTCTCAGTGAGCCATAGGTCTTCGTTATACTCGTCCTCAAGGTTTTGCTTTGTGTACAGTTCCTTGGAATTCTTCAAAACGTTTTCGACTTCCATTAACGTTAGCGCTAATCGGTCACAGGCATTGCAGCTAAGACTTGGCTGACTGTGATCATGGACACAGTCCTGTTGAAAGTCAGGGTCACTGGGATCGCTCAGCGCATAGGAAATAGAAGTTGTTGTCATGTATACTGTTTGATGTTTCTTTAGATTTGAAAGGAATGCTGTTCAGACTTCGCAAGGTTGGGTCAGTGACCCACCTTCTTCTATCAGTACATTCAACTGAAGATACCTGGTGATAAATTCGTTACAACTGCCTTAAAAAGATGCGATGTGTAAAATGCACTTTCAGGGCAGTACAACAGATAAAACTCTTCGTTTGGAACCGGTATTCACAGGAGAAAGCAGTTATTGAAAGTCATCAATATTACGAATTCATTGATGGTCCTCCAGTCTGGATTGGTCAGAATGAGCGTCCATGGAAGCTGTTTACACCAACAAAAAGAAGAAATGTTGATGATTGGGATTTGGACAATGACCCAGATTACTCAACTCCGAGCCTATGCTGTTGAGATGGCAAAAAGGAAGCTCAACATTCTTGGAACAGTTTTGATACAAAGTCATACTGTATTTATCTCAACCTCAATTAATCAAGTGATAGCTCGAGAAACGCTCTATACAGTAAAAGAATCCTGAACTTACTGGGATGCAAACTAACACACTTCCGGGGAGTTCTTACAGTAGAAATTTCGCAGCAGTCAGCTTGGGTAGCAACATTCAAATGCAAGTTTCTCCAAAATGCCCCAGTGAAATCGCTCATATTTTACATCAAATTAAAGCTCTCATCAAGGGCTATCAAATAAAGAAATAAAAAAGGGGGGCTAGGAGGGAATTTTTCTTGCAGTGGGCAAAAAAGCGTTTTTTGGGTCATCAAAAAATGAAAAGAAATCGTTATAACTACCGAACAAAGCCATCTAGAAATGCGCCGTGTAGCTCGTTGGAAAGCCAAGAGCAAGCTCTATCGTTTAAAAGAAACCCGGACACTGTGCGTTGAAAATTGGCATAGTTATGCTCAATCGAATAAGGTACCCCAAATTTGACCTTTGACCCCTCGTAATTTGCATATTAGGCGGAGTTGAGGGCTGATAGTTGGTACACGTTGGTTTCCCCTAAGGTACATCATTTATGCAAATTTTGAGCAAAATCGGAGAGGTCGACCTATTTTTGTGCATAGGGAGGGTTGCCTGATTCAGACATCGACTCTTAAGAACTAAGCGTTGCTGTCTGAACCAACAAACCCCAAACAAAACAACCCCATTGGAAAAAGGGTCGATATATCGACTTTTCGATATCGATATCGATATATCGTCGGAACCCTAGTAGAGATACCTTATTGTTTAGGCGAATCAGCCAATGATCGGAATGACAGGGCGATCCGGAGAACGGCAAGTTACTACGCCGAACATTTGGCAGAAATCGAACTGGACGATGTCACGGTTGTGTTGTTGTCCGACGATATCAACAATAACAAACTTGCCAAAGAGCAAGGTCTGAACTGCTGCACACTGCGGCAGTATTTGGAAAGCTTGGAGGACGTGGAGCCCCAACTTCTGGACAAACTGGCCAGTATAGAAGCCTCCGAGCAGTCCGGTTCCCACGCACGAATTCTATTCGAGGAACACCTGAGCTTGTCACAAGTGCAGGCGGGAATCAGGACTGGTCGCTACAAGCAGGGAACGTTTCAAGTGAGTAGGGAGAATTACTTGGAAGCGTACGTATTTGTGGATGGTCTTGAAGAGCCGGTCTTTGTTCAAGGCAGGTTGGTTTGACTGTATAATAGCTCTTTAGTCTAATAAAGGCTGCTTTAGGACGTCTCAATTGCAACAGAGCTGTCCACGATGATCTGGTTGCCGTTGAGATCTTGCCGGAAGATCAGTGGTCCAGTCCCGCGAGACTGTTAAAGTTGCGCGATCTTGAAGAGCCTTCGCCCGACTCCGGCGCGCAACTCGACACTGGTAGGTTGTATCTGGGGTTACTGAACAGTCCGCACTCGTACATGTTAGAACAATACATACATGGGCTGGGGGACTCAGTCAGGTATCGTATTCACGCGTGATGTTTATCTTGACTTGAACACTCATTCAAGGTTGCTAGGTTAGGATCGTCCAATAGGGGGAAAATTTTCAGGTAGGAGGAGTACAGGATTTCGTAGGATTTTTAGATCTTTGAGGGCTCAAGTTTTTACATTCAGTCACAGAAATGAAATTTTAGTTTTTTTGCACAAATCAACTGTTTTGTACTACAGGGTGTCTAAAAAAAATGATCACATTTCTTTTTACTGCCATTTCCGCAAATTTTGACCAAATAGGCTGAAACTTGGACCATAGGTGCCCAAATTCGGGCAATTTTATGTATTAAAGTTTGGTGCACTAGGCTTGACTCATTTCCGAGAAATTTCAAAAAAAGTAAATTTGTTAAATCAATAGTGAAAGCCGGTCACCGAAAAAATGATCACATTTCTTTTCACTGCGATTTCCGCAAATTTTGACCAAATAGGCTGAAATTTGGACCATATGTGCCCAAACTCGGGCAATTTTATGTGTTAAAATTTGGTGCACTAGGCTTGACCAGTTCTCGAGAAATTTCAAAAAAAAGTGAAATTTGGTAATTTCCATACCAAAAGCCGGTCACCGAAAAAACGTTACATTACATTATCGCCTAAGCTCTAACGATAGCGTTGGAGTTCATGCGTCAACTTTTTACACACGAATTACCCTGAACTTCTGCGTTTACACTCCAAATTTCATCCAATTCCGTCAAAAATTAGAAAAGATACAGGAAGAGGAAATGTTTCCATTTCTCGGTGACCGACTTTCACAATTGAAATTACCAAATTTCACTTTTTTGAAATTTCTTGGGATTGAGTCAAGCCTAGTGCACCAAACTTTAACACATAAAATTGCCCGACTTTTGCCCGACGATTGTCACACTGTCATTTGGGTTTATTGTAAGATCTGCAACTTTGACTTGCCCGTAATATTGACATAATTCGCCCATGGTACATGTTTACCAAGACGCCGAGTGTGTTTCTGTACACGTCACTACAAGATTTGACAGATAAAGGGTTTTTCTTCCTACATGGGAAATGTTGCGCTAGCGATTTTTCGACTTTTTTTTGTTAAATCTGCCTTTCCCTCCGTGGCAACTCATATTCCTCCTCATATACGCATGAATAAGAACAGTTAAAGCAATGCTACAAAAGAATCGATTTCACAGATCTTTTTGGTTGAGTTATTGTCATAATTGATCTTTTAAGCCGATGACTTAGAAGAGATCGAAAGTGAAGATGCGGAAGTGAAATCAGATAGAAAAAAGAGCGACGTACTTCCCAGCGGTCGTGTGGTGGGCATTGTGCGACGGAACTGGCGGCCCTACTGCGGAGTGTTGTTGCAATCGAACATTCCTGGCGCACGACGACATTTGTTCGCCCCGGCCGAGCGACGGGTTCCTCGGATCAGAATCGAAACTCGCTACGCCGATCAACTCAGAGGCTGCAGAATAATCGTGCAGATTGACTCGTGGCCGAAAGACTGCCGCTACCCGCTCGGTCATTACGTTAAAGTTTTGGGGAAGCTGGGAGAAAAGTGAGGTGCTGTTCTTACCGAGCGTAATCGATTAATTGTTGTCTAGAGAAACGGAGAACGAGGTACTCTTGTTGGAGAACGACGTGCCCCACGAAAAATTCAGTCAACTCGTGCTGGACTGTCTGCCTCAGATGCCCTGGCTGATTTCTGATCAGCAGCGGAATAGCCGGGTAGATTTACGAGATCTCGACATCTGCAGGTGCGTTTACGTTCGGTAGGCGCGACCGAGTTAATTTCAGGTTGTATTTAGCGTTGATCCACCGGGCTGCACCGATATTGACGACGCGTTGCATTGTCGACTTCTCGACAACGGTCGCTATGAGGTGTGTTTCTAGAATTGCGTTGTTGTTGCCTTCCAAAAAAGGTTTCCCTCATCATCTCAAACGTCCGTGTTTGGTAGGAGAAATTCAAGAAAAGCTGCCGACTCCACGGGTTTCTCCCATAGGTCCCTGGTAAACAGGTCCGTGGGGTGGCTTGTGCAGCTGAATAGGTGGTTGACACTGTGCGGGGCGATGCCACAGTTAGGGCAGATGTCTGCCACTGTTTGGTCCAGGCGAGCCTTGTAGCTGTTCAGACGGTGGCAGTAGCCTGACCGAAGTTGTGCAAGGAGTGAGCGAGGCACTCTGCCAAGAGCTTCTGACTTGTGGATGGGCGGTGGACGGCCACCTAGCACAACGTTAGGACGCAGAGAGTCAATGGTTCTGGCTACAATGGCTGCATGCAATGGGACGCGCGTCTTCGTCGTGCAACTACCCCGCGGAAGCGGGCCATATGCGTCCTGCCCCATCCTTCCGGAGAAGGATCCCCTCCCATTCTAGAATTGCGTCGTTGCTAAAGCTGTTTGTTAAGGTCGGAGTGCACATCGCCGATGTATCTCACTTTGTACGAACCGATACGGCTATGGACAAGGAGGCGGCGAGAAGAGGCACCACTGTCTACTTGATTGACCAACGCATAGACATGTTGCCCGAGCTGCTCTCGTCCAATCTCTGCTCTCTGCGGGGCGGCCAAGAACGATTTGCCTTCTCCGTCATCTGGCAACTCTCCTCCGATGGATCGGTTTAAGTGGTTGGCTATTATTCTTTGATTTTACACCCAACAAACATTGCAGGTGTTAGGCCCGGTCCGCTTTCACAAAAGCATCATAGTGAATCGAGCGGCAATGACTTACGCTGAGGCGCAGCTACGAATTGACGATCAGTCGAAAAGCGACCCCATCACACTATCGCTGCGACATTTGAACAGTATCGCTAAAAATCTGAAGGCTAAACGAAAGGCCAACGGCGCTCTTTCACTGGCGTCTCTGGAGATACGGTATAATCACTCGTTTATTGTCCGTCTGCAATGGCGGTTTTGGTTTTCAGCTTCAACATCGATAGCGAAACTCACGACCCGTTGGAAGTGCAAGAGAAGAAAGTATTGGCGACGAATTCGATGGTCGAGGAGTTCATGTTGCTGGCCAACACAACGGTGGGGCAGAAGATCTCTGACGAGTACCCGGACTGTGCCTTGCTTAGAAGACACCCCACTCCCGCACCCGCCAGCTATAAACCGGTCAGCTATGTCTATGGTCTTAGGCAAATTCTAACCATACAAAATATACATGGCCGGAAAAAACACTTTCCTAAAAAAAGATCGCCGGATTTTTGGACTGGGATATGGCCGACTGAGGGGGTTATGAGATCAAGTAGGTCGCCAAAATTTTAAAGGGGTGGGGGGTGGCGCCTGCCGGCTAATTGCTAAAAGCTGCTGCAACCTCTAACGCTTTTGGCCATCAGTTTTGTTTCCTTACTCGGAATGGACCTCACTACAGTAAGCAAATCCCTCAACTTCATGGTAGGTAGATAAGTATGGTAGAGTAGCTGCCAACGGCCGCCGTGTTGGTACCACTTGCTTTAATTTTTGTCGTATTGTTGTGGTTTGCACCACCGCAGAGGCCGAGCAATGTGTACTATGGTACAAGTGCCGTACCCCCAACTGCTAGTGCCATGTGCTTGCCTGTTTAAGGTGGTACAAGCAGCAAAAGCGCAAGGTTTTAACTTCTGCGTGGATAGCGGGAAGGCGGTAGCGGATTCCCTAAACGCAGCAGTGCTGTCCAGCAATCCTTACTTCAACACAATGCTGCGTATATTGACTACAAGATGCATGACCCAAGCTGTGTACTTCATGTCAGGGACGGTCGATCAGGCGCTGTATTACCACTTCGGCCTGGCCTCTCCTATCTACACGCACTTCACCTCACCCATTAGACGGTGATTCCACTCTTTTCTCTCTGCTTTAGTTAACCCAGTTTACCTTTTAGGTACGCTGATCTGATGGTGCACCGGTTGTTGGCGGCGGCTATTGGAGCCGATCAGATCGGACCGAACGTGCTTAACAAGCGCAAAGGGCAAGAGTTGTGTGTTAATTTGAATTACAGGTAATAGTTGCGCTTTGGTGCAGTTCAGTACGTTTTTCGTTGCAGACACAAGAATGCGCAATACGCCAGCAGGGCCTCTGTATTGCTGAACACGCATCTCTACTTCAGAGAAAAGATTGAAGATCTTGAAGGTATGCACTATTTATTCTCGTTTTCATAGTTTCTCTGATCGGATGTGGGATTACGTTGTACCGTTTGCGCGACGCACGTTGGATGGTTTGTATCAGCACATGCGTGGTTGCTGTGCTTAGTTCCCTTTTACCTACTAGCCGTCACCGACTTTCGGTGGCCTGGGTTGGGCTTTGCGCCGACGTCCAACTCTTTGCGACAAGAACTTGTCCCGCCGAGTGGATGAACATGTGCAGGGCCCATGGCACGCGCACAGTGGCTTTGCGGCCTAAACCAGTACACCAACTGTGCCGGCGCGACTAGGTCGTGATTAGATTTTCGGGACGGGTTATTGTTAAGCCAGCTTAGTTATAGATTGTAGGCGGTTCCAGTCAGTAGGACCTATTTCCCTGCTGCCACCAGCGACTTTCTGTTTTGTATGTTGTGTTCCTCCAGTACAGTCGTTTCGAAGTTGAACCCGTAAACAACCGGTTTCCCGTATATCAGAGACGCTCGATTTTACAGCAACAATTCTATGTGTTTTGTGCGTTGAAGGCTATATACTGATGATTCGTCGCAACGCCATGCAAGTGCTGATTCCAAAATACGGACTTGAATCGGCCGTGCTAATTGCTAGGAATTCGCCGCTAAAGTTTGACGAAGAAACTGCTTCACTGATCTGTTCGGACGGCAGAAAGTTGCGAATGTTCGACAAAGTTACAGTTCAGGTCGGTTGCAAGGGTTTTGTTTCCCTTTGATTTTTGTCTAAATACGTTTGCTTCAGCTCTCTCTGGACATCGCTGACGAACAGCACCACAAATTGTTGTTGAAGCTGGTTGAACCGGCTATTGAGGGTTTCAGCGTGCAGCCCGTTCTCGACGCACATAACGATGAACCGGAAACGAAACGACTGAGACCGTCTTTAGATGAATGATCCAAAGGTCTGTTTGTCATTTTGGTGATTTTTTGCATCAAAGTACGTACGTATAAACGATGATATAAAGCATCTGTTATTTGCTTCTCGTCGGCAGGTTCGGACTTGAAAACTTGGAGATGACAGTTTTACTCGTTAATCTTGCACAATGTTCAACTGTGAGATAAACAGTCGGTCAGTATCGGTTGCGATCTTTCTCTGATTCGATCTGCGGTTCTTTGTGTCGGAAGTAGTTGCGAGAGCAGCTCATAGCCAGAGTAACGATCAGATGCATCAGCAACAGCCACAACTGGCATGACATTTCTGACAAGCGCTCGTTCACCGCTCCTTTTTCATTCGTGCTGACCGACTCGCTGAAGATAAGACCTAATAAAAACACCAACAATGTTCCAGTGCGGGGCTCGCCACAGTTAGCTGAGCGACAGTGCGATGCAACAAAATTAACGAAAGGTTCCATGATCGTGGTGCTATTTTTTTTTTTTTTTTTTTTTTTTTTTACGAACAAAGTTTTATTTCTGAAATGGGTTAGTGAAACACATATGGGTTAGTACACACACAGCAGCTGGGCTCGGATCCTTGTTGCACAAAATGTTGTATAGAGCAGTTTATCTCGATACTTGAAACTTTTAAGAGAACGGTGTTATGTTTCCCTACTCAATGCTGAATCAGAAAGAAACGCAAGTATTTGTCCCAAATTGCGGTAAAGGCATCTTCCTTCTTCAACATTATGCTGGCCAAATGTGCAGTTTTCAAGCTTGCCTTTATAAAATGCTTGCTATTTATTTTGGCTAGAATTATAATCTGCCTTAAATAGTTTTGGTTACAGTTCCGTATCTGTTGACTGCTTAACGTCGTATCATCAGTGTATGTATGTACAGGATGGGTGCATCCTAGCGTTTGTTTGGACTACTGACTAACTGTTATGCAGCGTACCGGTTGATGGTTCGTTGCAGAGCTTTGAGCGAGTTGTAGAGCTGGAATGCGGTGAAGACTACTTGCTTGAGCACCGTCCACGCCATGACAGAAACGAAGACAGCTGAGTCAGACACCACGAGACACGTGACAGGAACCAGACACACAAAGTCAAGCACTGCCCACACGATCCAGAGCACGTTAATCAGGTGGCAAATAATTCCTAAAACCAGTGGGAAAAGACTTGTAACAGCATCGCGGAGCTCACCACTGGAGGGGCAGACGAATCCGTCAGTTATGGAGAAAAGGAGGAGGAAGCCGTAGAGTACACTCAGAGGCACCGAGGCAGCGGTGATGGTGGTGACGTGGCCGAACGGCGTTTGGAACTGCGGTCGTACGTTGGAGACTGTGGTGGTGGCAGTGCCGACCGTATGGTTGATGTGAGCCGACTTTTTCCGCAGAAACGAGTGGACGCCGTTGAACGTGTGCAACGACAGACAGCACAGCATGAACAGACCACAGCTGATGCTCAGAGATGCGATCTTTGTGTGGTCGAATTGGCTGAAAGGTCTTAGATACCCTTACAGTGGTCAAAATTGATTATGTACTGTATGTATGACATTGTGTGCGTACCGGTGCATTAGGAGTTTAGCTTGAGCAATGAGGGTATAGGCAACGGCGGTCCCGCCAATAACCATTTTGAGAAAGTTCCAGACCAGAAAAGGGCGGCTTAGATCGGCTTTTGCCCGTCTGAACGCCATATACAAGCAGCCGACTGTGAACACATCCAGAAACAACCAACTAGCTCCGAACGACAGCTCTGAAACTCGCACGTGCTGCAAGTGCAAGACAAATTCATAGTCGTGTAGAAAAATTTGGATTGTCCGGCGACACGTTACAGTAGGATAGACTGTTACCGAAAATAAATGCATGTTGATGGTGGTCTCCTCCGTGACACAAGAAAAGGATGGCGATGTGGCAGATCAGCGAAAGACCGACAATCCATGGAATCAGCTTGTCCAAATAACCCATCGAAGTTAAGTAGTTGTGTTTCCAGTTTTTAGTCACTGTTGCAGTTTGTTTAGACATTTCTTCGAGCGTGCCAGCGGGTCAGCGACACCACACCACCAACACAAACAAGTAATGCAAACAATTTTTGAGCCAAGCGTGTGTGGTAGTATGGCCGCAAGATGTCGCTGTTGCGCTGCGCTGCGCTTTCCAGCATTTGTGCGTGTGAGTGCGTTGCGCTTGTGTCTGTTTGTGTGCACTGGTTGCGGGGCCGGAAAACAATCGATGCCAGGACCGAACCGAATTCAGCCGATCAACGGCTTCAGTTTATTTGCTCAGGAAGTGCGCCGTCGATTAGTGCGAGAGGGTGAGCGCGGTCAGAAGATTTGCTGGGACGAACTGAAAGAGATCGCGTCGGCCGAGTGGACTGTAAGTGTGTGTGTGTGTGTGTGTGTGTGTGTGTGTGTGGCTGCGTGAGAGTGCATGCAGCGTTGCAGAAGTTGGAGCCGCAGGTGCAGCGGGAGTACAAGCAGAAGGCGAAGGAACAGAAGGCGCGCGCCAGAATGGAGCGCCACACTCGACCGACTCGACCAATCGGGGACGACTTGCTCAACTTCGCTCGTGACGAAATCTCCCTCCTTCAGGATTTCGTGCGCAAACGGGACACCGACGTCACCCGTCTGCTGCAGAGTTGGATATGGGAGTGCGGCGAAGACATTAAAAGTACGCTTTTCTTCTACGTAAAGGTTCTACCACGCTGAGTGTTGCACGTTGATTTTGCTGTTGTTTGCAGCACGCGGCCATGCAAACGGAATTCAACCAAATTTTACACAAATATTGTACCAAGAGTAAATTAGATGCCTGCCAATTTTCCGTTTCCAAAAAGGACAGTTAGCTAAAGATTTTGCGTAATGTCCCTTGTTGTCAAGCCTTAGTGTGGTTAACCTACGATTTGCAATACTAAAAGTGAGGTCAGCTAAGTGGTATATAAGAAACCGAAGGAGGTTGGAATGAGAAAAAAGTGAGCGTTTGAATTCTGCAAGCGAAGGCAGTCGCCAAAGAAGTCGATTAGGTATCTCACAACGCAGACTGCAACACGTGACACAGTTTGTCGAATCCTGAAAGGTGTTATTTTATTATCTTATCGACTACGGCTGTTGCAAGCGCTAAACAAAGATGATCAATAAATAAATTTTCATAAATTTTCTTTCTTTCTTTCGATCCCGATTGTCTCGTGGAATTTGTTAGTGATTTTTGGACCAGAAAGATCACGACCATCAGTTTTCAGATGGACTCGTCTGGTCTGATGAGGTTCAGTTCAAGCTGACGGGGTGGGTCACTGACAATAACTGATTTCACAATTTGTTGAATAGGAGCAATGTCTTTCAGTCGATGTTGCCCAAAATTGACAGGCATCTAAGATGCCCTTGGCACTATACAGTATTTGTGTGAAATTTGATTGAATTCCGTTTACATGGTCGCGTGCTGCAGATGACCAAACGTGTGGCACTCAGCGTGGTTCACTCTGTACACGTACGTACATGTACGCACCAGTAGATGCTGCAAGCGCCTTTGCCAGCTTTGATGCCTAGCTGCGCATTGCATAGCAATTCTTTTTTTCATTCAGTTCAGCATAGCTACTGTATTTAATGTCATTACCTATCTATGCATTCCCCTCGGACTGCTGGTGACTGAAATCATTATAGAGCACGGCAATAAAAAGTTTGCGTTTGTGTGCGCGCAGACCTATTCTCAGGAAGCTCAGTCCAATTCGGAGGAGACCAAGTATTACCCGGCCGAGATGTGCGTACTGGAGTTTTCGATCAACGGCGGCATTCATAGCTGCGAGAATGGAATTTTGCCTTTGCTCGGTTAGCCGTCTCTTCTTGTCTTTGAGCTGCTCCCCATTAACTCGGCTTCGTTTAGATAACGTCTACACCACCGAGCAGAAGCACGAACTGCAGCACGGAACTACGGAGATGCACGGCATTCCGGCCTTAGACAAAGCCGGGGATCGCATGAGTGCAGTGAGAACGATCTGCCACCGACTGCAGGAAGTGTTTGGACGGCGCGGTCGACTCTTTTGCTTCCAGACCGAATGGCTGAGTGTGCTCGGCTCCATTCAGTACCTCGCGCTCAAACAAAGTCAGTTGTTGTGGTGTCAACTCTGCCTATTGTGTGTCTTTCTCAGCCAATCGGGTGTTGCTGATGCATCCAGCCAATCAGTTGATATGCGTAGAGGATCTGCTGGGCGCCATGATGAAGTGGTATCAACACTCGGATGTGAGCGATTGTGTGCACGATCTGATGCACGCTGTGCTCGAGTCCTATCCTGACTGGCGGGCGAACCTCTGTCAGTTTCACCAGGTCACGCAGGGAGACGCAAAGGACATGAAATTCAGGTGAGCCGTTACCTTGCCTGCCAAATGTATTTTACTCTCTGCAACCCAGGACCCAGTTGCAGATGTGCGCAGAGCATGGCCAGAGGAGCGGCGGTGCTGGTACGGGAAGTAGTGCAGAAGGCGATGCATAGGACAGACGGCTGTATGACTCTGTTGTCAGTGCCGCTCAGTAGCCAGGCTTTGCAGTTGAGAGACTCGGGCATCGTACAGTCGACCGCCTTTTCTCACAGATCCCACTCGATTGCAGAGTGAGTCTTTTTTGTGATTCAGTTCAGCGCTAATTCCATATAGCAGGAGAGAAGGAGTTTTGCTCATCCAATTTTCAACGATCGCAAACAACCACAGCTTTCTGAGAGACATCACACCGTGCTGACAATAAGAGACATACTGTTCGCGGTCGGAAAATGGACCAGTAGGGTTAAAATTTATTTTTCTGATAGGCTTACAGTTGCGGTCAAGAATTAATGATGTTGTAAAAAATTTAGACTTTTTACAAAAAAGGCTTACGAACGTTTAAGTAATGCGTTAACTGCCACCTGCCGCGAAAATGGTGCGTTTAAAGACAGCGTGTTAGGCATGCATTGTATTGTACTAGTATGGTGTGGACCTAAGCATACAGTTCTTTATCTGAACGCAATACGGTAGCGTTGGTCTGGCGCCGCTAATTGGCTGACCTTCTACGTACGTAGAACAAGGTGTACACGTACATACGTACGAACGTTTTCAGTTGGCTGGTGCAGAGCGGAAGCAGAGACATGGACCGAGGACACCAACTACTCGACCACATCGCCAATGTAAGTGGCCGTTTTGTTTCTGTAGACTCGGGGAATCTCGTCGTCTGATACCGCTGAGCTGTTTTTATGGTTTTACCGATTCGGTCGACCATGCTGCCGAGACGACTACGCCGACGTTTTTTAGCTGGGCAGAAAAATGCCTGTCTTGGAAGAGTTGGAATTTGAGAGCGAGGAAGAAGCGGAACTGTTAGAACGAGAGAACGAACAGCGTCTAATAGACGAGGTACATACATACATACTATTCTGAAATAATCTTACACCTACTCTACTACCTTAGCTGCTGTATATTTAATCTCTATTCGTTTGTTGTCATTGGTTCTATTCTAATACACTGTTCAGTCAATTCTATTCAGGTTTACTAGCTTTGGAAGTGCGTGCACGATTCCAAGATAGTGATAATTACAGATCTAAGTTTCAGGAACAGGAGGCATCTGGTGATGTATCGGATACGAGAGAGCGACAACATTCTAGTGCAGACATATTCCCGGAGCGCAGTCAAGTCTCTGACGTCCATTTACCTCATCAGCCAGTTGCATTGTCGGTCGGTTTTTACCATTTGAGCTAAAAAGAAGTCAAAAATATGCTTTAGTTAAAGCAAAAGCCTCGCTCTAGATAGTTGAGTGACAAAATTTTTATGAATTGACGTTTAGTGTTGGTCAGTGCGTACAGTGTACTGGTTCTAGATTAGGGATGGAGTGCCCCTGAAGAGAGAAAGTGAGCACAAGACGGGTGTGTTTGCAGCCTTGACCAGTACTGCCTTAATGAAGCGGGGTGATTCATGCAAGCGCTACGTTGGGTTCGGTCGAGGTTGCAGTTGTGTTTGTGTGTGAGCGAGGTAGCTTACTGGCGTTTTCTTTCAGGAAGGCTGTTGCCCGACAAAACCGGATGGATGCCTCTGAAACACGGCCGACCTGGTCGACAGTCGTGATTCGATATTCCATTTTCATTGTGTAATTGAATTCTCCTGGCTTTTGCCAAAATACGTGTAGTGTTGCTCTACTAATTCTCTGCAGTCTAGTTGTATCCTATTTTTTCCAGCTCAGGCTGTGTCAGTGTTGGAAGGACAAAAAATAAATACTATTGAACCTCAATCTCTTCTCTCGTTTTGCCCTGATCTTTTTCTTTTTTGCCTTTGTTCGAGCTGTATGTATCCACCGTACAAAAATGTTCAAACAAAAGCAACTTGCTGAGTTTCCGATGAGCTACGGTATGCAAATTTCGATCGTAGATTTGTTTATCTGCTGCGTTGTGTCGTTCGTGCTGACAATGAGTCGACCTACAAAGCTGTCACAAACTCGAAAGCGTGTTAAAAAAGCACGTAAGTTTTTGTGGACTGAAAATAGAGTGTCGTAAACAGTCTGTTTAGTTGGATACGAAGACGTTGAAGAAGCTACCACCCAGAAAAGCACTGCTCCAAAGCGTAAGTCAGGTAAGATCTGCACCACACAGTAGTACGTTGGCACATGCGTCCAAGTGAGTGTTTAGTGCCTGACAACGTATCAGAAATTGAGCTGATCACGGATGGTCGGGACTTAAAAGAACAAGATTTGATTCCTGTGCAAATGGAGACAGTTGAGGGAGCCGAGAACTTTCGACCGTGTCTCTTGTGCCGGAAACAGTTGACTCAAAATGACGTTCAGAACGGTGAGATACAGTACATGCACTCTTTTTTACTGCTGTTAGATTGACTTTAGTGTCGCACACGTACATACGTAAGTGAGGTATGTACATTGCACATGTACGTGTTTTTAGCAAAGATGCAATAGGACGTATGTACATACAGTATAAGCAGTATTAAAACAAAACTGTATGCTATTGCAGAAAAGTGTGATGTGTGCAACGTTCCGTTGGCTAAAAAGCTAAAAGTCAAGTGGAATGCCGTTCAGTTTCGTAACATGTTGATCGTGTTTTTCTGCTTCATCGTTGTGGTGGGGTGTCTTGCTGTTGCTACCTATTACAGTGCTACTTTCAAGTGTAAGTGTGCATTTGCAGTGTTTAGAAAGTAGCCCAATTATTGCATGGTCTTTGAAGCCCGCACGAAGGAGCCGTACGAAGGACTGTTGATGCCGCCGCCGAATGCTACGTTCTCGTGTTACATTTACAATATGACTTCCTGGAACAAGTGGGAACGCTGCTCCTCAAAGTGTGGGCCAGGACTGAGAGTAAAGAAACGGACTGTGATTGCCGAAGGTGGGTACTGACTGACACGAACAGACCGTTTCTAATCAAGCACCATTTGTGTCAGGTAGTTTGTGCGGATCAGTTGAAGAGTACATTCAATGCCAATTGGCTCCCTGCTGTCAGGAGCCGTGGATCGGAAGAAAGGAGTTCGGCACCAAATGTTATCTGTTCAGCATAGATATGGCCCGTGACAAAGCAAAAGCCACGTTCGCCGGCGCCATTGAGGAATGTCATGAGAAGGGAGGAGTGCTGGCAGTTGCACGCAGACAAAAGGAGTGGCAGAGTGCAGCGGAAATTTTTAAGGATAAAGGGATGGAACAGGTCTGGATCGGCGTGTCGATCAACGTGTCTCAAATGTTCTACTCCGAGAAACGAAAAGAGAACGTTACTGAGGTGCACTTGAACAGTAGTTGCTTAGAACCCGATTGCCCTCACATTTTGCGGTATATTTACAGAACTAAGACAGCTCTTGTTCATATGACACCTTTATTAGGTTCACCATGTGGGCGCCCGATGAACCACAACTGAAACCAGGAGAACGGTGCACTTTTGCTAATACAAAAGGGAGTGGTTTGTGGTACACCACCGACACCTGTGACAGGGACGACGAGAAGAAAATGTTTGCTTGCATGAAGCCGGCTAACTCCAGCGATTTGGTTGTTACTTGAGTGGTACATATTCTTGCCTAAAATGTACTGTATGTATGGAATAGACATATTTATTCGCCTTTTCCTTTCTAGTAGTCGGTGTGTTGTGATACCGTATATCCCCTAATAAGGTGTTTACTACTGGGGTAATAATGTTCGCTTCTATTTTAAATAAATGGCTTATGATTCAAACTGTGAATGGATAGTTGAAAATATTTCGTTTGCTTTTGATTCATTGTTCATTCATTGTAGTTGAATAGATGGATAGATGGCAGAATTTGAAACCAGCCAGTGTATGCAACTTCCAGACTGGCAGGGCAAGTATTTTGACCTATTCCCCCAGTCGCCGACCACTCTCACTTTAAGCCTTGGCTTTAAGTTTAGACTTCCTTAGACTAATGAAAACAAGTAGGGACCGGCACGCAAATTTTCACAAAATGCTCGTTGGGCTAAATTGGGCTTCAGAAAAAAGAGCAGACTTTTCCATTCTAATGAAGCAAACCGGACCGGAATTGGTCAGCAAACAAGCGAGTTGTGACCGTTTAAAACTGCGATATGACACCTTTTCTTCGCAAAAACATGACCAGCATAGCCGATATACTTCATCGATCTGTCGCTTGTGAACGCCTGCCCCGATTTTGATGGGACGGTGTCATTCCAACGGGAAAGAGATTTTCTTTCAGATTTTTTTCTCGTGACAGCAGAACAGTGCCTACCACCTTCATAAACACGAACAATACCTCGGCAACTGGAACAACAACTATACAATAACAGAGTACATACATACATGAACAGGTCCACGCTGCGGGAGAGGGTGGGGTAAGGAAGGGGTTACTGCAAAATCAAGGGGCGGAGGGGGTTCGCCCAGGGAGGGGTCCAAAAAGCTTCAAAACGCCTGGAAATGCGTCTGTTTCTGTTTTGGGTGTCTGAGCCCAAACTCAAGGCGAGGGGTTGGGCACTAAAAACGCTCAAAAGCCGCAATTTTGGGATAAAATCGTAAGAAATAGCAAATTTACGGTCTTGGGCAAGTCATATCTGTCGGAAGACTCGAATGCAACGATTAGTAAGGGGTAGTCGAAATCGCACATTTTTCTTTTTTTCCGTTTGTTTAATTTGTTATTCAAGGATCGCTGAAAGTAAATGTATCTGTAATGTATCCGAAATATGAATCTAAGGTAGGCCTACTGACATAGTAAAGTTGGTAGTTATCTTCCAAAAGATGACAGAGAAAACTTCTTTTTTCTACTTTTTTCATAGTGATGACTTTCGTTTAAAAAGGGCCACCGTCCTGGGGCTTGGAAGAAGACTGTTATATTTATGCTTAATCGATAGAAAATTGTCATATCTACCCTTATGCTCTTGGGCAGACATATCTGGAGGACTCAAAATGCTATGATTGTTTTAGCAAGTGGAGATCGTGACGCATTTTTCGTCGTTTAAAAAGGGGCCACCGTCCTGGGGTTTCGATCCGAATCTTTCTAACTGTGCTAATTCTGTAGCTAAGGTAATGGTCTACCTATCCGACCTTGGGCACGAATGTACGCCATCCGTATGAATTTTATAGCAAGTTTCCCAAGTGGGGGTCCGGGGGAAATCGGCCGATGATCGATGAAGTAAGGCGATATGACTAGAGCACGTAATCTGAGATAGCATTCTGTAATTGGCTGTGGATGTGCTGGTGTAAAACGACAATGTAGAAGTCATAAGCAGTTGTTTGATACCGGATTCGGTCATATTTGTTGACGATTTACAATTTGGGTGCGCATGTTTTACAG